>LZPO01008149.1:45196-68740 GCA_001675575.1 Neotoma lepida | reverse complement strand
GGCGGGAAGAGGGAGGAGAGGGGAAACTGGTGGGGTGGGAGGAGGGAGGAGAGGGGGATCTGAGGTTGGTATGTAAAAGGAGTGGAAGATCTTTTTAATGTAAAAATAAATAAATTAATTAATTAAAAAAAAGAAATGCACCCACCCATGTAAAATAAATAAATAAATAAATAAAACAAAACAAAACAATATATCCTTAATCACAGTTTCCTCTCCCTTCATTCCTCCAAGTTCTCTTTACTACATCCCCTTCCCCAGATCCACTCCTCCATTTCCCTTCAGAAAAGAGGAGAACTCCCAAGGATATCAACCAAACACACTGTAATAAGTTGCAATAAGACTAGTCACAAATCTTCATACCAAAGCTGGACAAGGCAGCCAATAGGAGAAAAGGGGTCCCAAGAACAGGCAAAGGAGTAAGAGACACCCCTACTCCCACTGTTAGGAGTCCCACAAGAATATCAAGCTAACAGCTATAACATATATGTAGAGAATCTAACTCAGACCCAAAAAGGCTTCTTGATTGTTCCTTTAGTCTGAGCTCTGCCAATTGTTTGGCTATGGGTCTCTGCATCTGCTCCCATGAGTTGATGGATGAAGCCTCTCTAATGAAGACTGGGTTAGGCTCAGATCTATCGGTTCCTGGCCATCCAGGCTGTGTCAGGCATGGGCTCCTTCTTCTGGTGTGGGTCTCAAGTTGGACCAGTCATTGGTTGGCCACTCCCACAAATTTTGTGCCACAATTACCCCAGCACATCTTGCAGATAGAACAAATTGTAGGTCCAAGTTTTATTTCTGAATTGATGTCCCAGTTACACTACTGAAAGCCTTGCCTGATTACAGAAAATAGCCCATTTAGGTTCTGTATTCCCCATTACAAGAAGTCTTCCCTCATTTGCTCTCCCACCAGCAGTAGAGGAGTATTACCATTGCTCAACACATCCTTGCCAGCATGAGCTATCACGTATTTTGATTTGACAGGGGTAAGATGGAATCTCAAAGTAGTTTTAATTTGCATGTTCCTGATGGCTAAGGATGACGAACATTTCTTTAGGTATTTCCCAGCCATTTGTGATTCCCCTGTTGAGAATTCTCTGTTTAGATCTGTATCCCATTTTTAAAATTGGGTTATTTGGTTTGTGGATGTCTAATTTCTTAAGTTCTTTATATATTTTAGATATTAGCCCTTCTTGAGTTTTATATATATATATATATTGAATATTAGCCCTCTATCAGATGTGGAGTTGGTCAAAATCTTTCCCCATTCTGTAGGTTGCCATTTTGTCCTATTGATGGGGTCCTTTGCTTTACAGAAGCTTTTTAGTTTCATGAGATCCCATGTATGAATTTCTTAATTGTTGCTCTTAGTGCCTGCACTATCAGTGTTCTGTTTAGGATGTTGTCTACTGTTCAAGGATATTACCCATTTCTCTCCTATCAGATTCACTGTATTGGTTTTATGTTGAGGTCTTTGATCCACTTTGACTTGAATTTTACATAGAGTGATACATATGGATCTCTCTGCATTCTTCTACATGCAGACATCATTAGATCAGCACCATTTGTTGAAGATGCTTTCTTTTTCCCAGTGTGTATTTCTGGCTCCTTTATCAAAAATCAGGTGTCTGTAGGTTTGGATTTATGCCCAGATCTTCAGTTCAATCCCATTGGTTAACCTGTGTGTATTGTCTGCCAATACAATGCAGTTTTTATTACCTTATCTCTGTTGTACAGCTTGAAATCAGTGATGGTGACACCTCTGGAAGTTCTTTTATTGTATAGGATAGTTGTAGCTAATGTGGGTTTTTTGTTTTTCAATATGAAGTTGAGTATTGTCTTTTCAAGTTCTGAAAGAAATATGTTGCAATTTTGATGGAGATTGTGATGGCTCTGTAGATTACTTTTGGTAGGATGGCCATTTTTACTATGTTAATCCTACTGACTCATGAGCATGGGAGATCTTTCCATCTTCTGCTATCTTCTTCAATTTATTTCTTCAAAGAACTGAAGATTTTGTCTTATAAGTTTTTTACTTGTTTTGTTTGAGTTACCTACTCAAAGATATTTTAATTATTTGTGGCTATTGTGAAAGGTATTGTTTCACTGATTTTCTCAGTCTGTTTGTCATTTGTATGTAGGAGGACAACTGATTTTTTTGAGTTTATCTTGTATCCAACTGATTCACTGAAGGTGTTTATCAGCTATAGGAGTTCCCTTCTAGAAATTTTTTGTGTGCTTATACATATTACCATATCATCCATGAATAGCAATAATTTGACTTCTTCTTTTCCAATTCATATTCCCCTTGATCTCTTTCAGTTGTCTTATTGTTCCACCTAGAAGTTCAAGTACTGCATTGAATAGATATGGACAGCCATGTCTTGCTCCTGATTTTAGTGGAATTGATTGAGTTTCTCTCCATTTAATTTGATGGTGGACATTGGCTTGCTGTAAATCGCCTTTATTATGTTTAGGTATGTCCCTTATATCTCTCATATCTTGAAGCCTTTTATCATGAAAGGGTGTTGGATTTTGTCACAGGCTTTTCAACATTTACTGAGATGATCATTTTTTTTTCTTTCAGTTTGTTTATATGGTTTATTATATTGATGGATTTTTGGATGTTGAACCATCCCTACATCTCTGGGATGAAGCCTGCTTGATCCTGGCAGATGATCTTTTTTTATGTGTTCTTGGATTCAGTTTGCCAGTATTTTTGCAACAACGTTCATGAGGGAAATTGGTCTGTAATTCTCTTTTGTTGTTGAATCTTTGTATGGTTTGGGTATCAGGGTGACTGTGGCCTCATTAAATGAATTTGGCAATGTTTCTATTTCTATTTTGTAGAATAATTTGAGGAGTATTGTCATTAACTCCTCTTGGACAATCTGATAAAATTCTGTGCTAAAACCATCTGGCCCCGGGCTTTTTTTGGTTGGGAGACTTTTAATGACTGTTTATATTTCCTTAAGTTTTATAGATACTCCCAAATTGTTTATCTGATCTTGATTTAACTTTGGTAAGTGGTATCTATCAAGAAATTTGTCCACTTCTTTTATACTTTCCAATTTTGTGCAATATGGGTTTTTAAAGTATGATCTATTGATTATTTTGATTTCTTTGGTACCTGTTGTTATATGCCCCTTTTCATTTCTGATTTTGTTAATTTGGATATTCTCTCTGGCTTTTAGTTAGTTTGAATAGGGATATGTCTGTTTTGTCTATCTTGTTGATTTTCTCAATGAACCAATTCTTTGTTTCATTGATTCTTTGTATTGTTCTCTTTTTTTCTATTTTATTGATTTCAGCCCTCAGTTTGATTATTTTCTACAGTCTACTCTTGGGTCTGTTTTCTTCTTTTTGTTCTAAAGCTTTCAGGTGTACTGTTAGGTTGCTAGTGTGAGACCTCTCCAATTTCTTTATGTGGGCATTTAGGGCTATGAAATTTCCTTTTAGCACTTCTTTAACTGTGTCCCAAAAGTTTGGGTATGTTTGTACATTCATTTTCATTAGATTTTAGGAAGTGTTTAATTATTTTCTTTATTTCTGTCTTGACAGGGTAGGCATTTAGTAGAGAGTAGTTCAGTTTCCATGAGTTTGTAGGCTTTCTGTTGTTTCTGTTGTTATTGAAATCCAGCTTTAATCCACAGTGGTCTGATAAGATGCAGGAGGTTATTTCAATTTTTTTGTCTCTGTTGAGACTGGCTTTGTGCCCAAGGATGTGGTCAGTTTTTGAGAAAGTTCCATGAAGAGAAGAAGATCTATTCTTTTGTGTTTGGGTGAAATGTTCTCTAAGTCTCNGGTAGATCTATTTGTTTCATAATGTCTGTTAGTTCCAATATTTCTCTGTTTAGTTTTTGTCTGGATGACCTGTCCATTGTTGAGAGTGGGGTACTGAAGTCTCCCATTATCAATGTGTGAGGGTTGATGTGTGATTTAAGCTCTAGTAATGTTTCCTCTACAAACATGGGTGCCCTTGCATTTGGGGAATAGATGTTAAGAACTGAAACATTATCTTGGTTGATTTTTCCTTTGAGTATGAAGTGTCCTTCCCAGTCACTTGTGATTAATTTTGTTTTGAAGCCTATCTTGTTAGATATTAGAATGGTTAGACCAGCTTGTCTCTTAGGTCCTTTCACTTGAAACATTTTTTTCCAACCCTTTACTGGGAGGTAATATCTATCTTTAATGCTGAGGTGTATTTCTTGTACACAACAAAAGGATGGATCCTATTTTCACACTATTCTGTTAGTCTGAGTCTTTTAATGGAGACTTGAATCTATTAATATTGAGAGATATCAATGACCAATGATTGTTAATTCCAGTCATTTTGAAGTTGTTGTTGTTGTTGTGTGTGTGTGTGTGTGTGTGTGTGTGTGTGTGTTTCCCTTCTTTGATTTTCTGGTCTGAAATTATTTATTTCATGCTTTTATGGGTATAGTTAACCTTCATGGGTCAGAGTTTTCTTTCTCGTATCTTCTATAGGACTAGATTTTGTTTGATTTTAATATTATCATGGAATATCATACTTGCTACATCTATGGTGATTGGAAGTTTTACTAGGTATAGTCATCTGGGCTGGTGTCTGTGGTCTCTTCAAGTCTGCAGGACATCTGTCCAGGCCCTTCTGGCTTTTAGAGTTGCTATTGAAAATTTGGTTATATTCTAATAGGTCTACTTTTATATGCTACTTGGTCTTTTTCTCTTATAGCTTTTAATATTCTTTCTTTGTTCTGTATGTTTAGTGTTTTAGTATGTTTGGTGGTTATTATGTGTGGAGGGGACTTTGTGGTTCAATTTTTTTGGTGTTTATGTTTCTTGTACGTTTATAGGCATCTCCTTCTTTAGGTAAGGAACATTTTCTTCTGTGATGCTGTTGAAAATATTTTCTGAGCCTTTGAGCTGGGATTCTTCTTCTTCTATCGCTATTATTCTTAGGTTTGGTCTTTTCATATTGTCCCAGATTTCCTGGATGTTTTGTGTCACAAGATTTTTTTAGATTTAACATTTTACTTGACCGATGTATCTATGTCTTCTATAGTATCTTCAAAGCCTGAGTGTCTCTCTTCCATCTCTGGTATTCTGTTGGTGATGTTTGTGTCTTTAGTTCCTGTTGGCATACCTAGATTTTCCATTTCCAGAATTCTGTGTTTTCTTTATTGCTTCTATTCCATTTTTAGGTCTTGGATAGTTTTATTTGTTTGTTTCAACTGTTTTTTCTTGGCTTTCTTTAAAGGATTTATTCATTTCCTCCTCATTTCCTTTTGTTTGTTTCCCTGATTTCTTTAAGAGGTTTATTTACATCTTCTTTAGGGACCTCTATCATCTTCATAACGTTGGTTTTAAAGTCTTTTGTTGTGCTTCAGCTACATTGGAATATTCTGGGCTTATTATAGTAGGCTAGCTGGGCTCTAGTAATTACATATTGCCCTGGCTATTAAGGATTGTGTTATTTTGCTGCAGTCAAGACATCTGGGTTTGGGATGATTGCAAGTCCAGGTGCTGATTTCTGAGTTTGTCTTTGTTGTATGGGTGTTTTNTTCCTTGATTTCTATTTCCTCTCTGGTCACTGTGGCCTGGAGTTCTGGCAGCCAGCGTGGCCTCTAGTCCAATATGGGGGTCTCTGCCTAGTGTTGGGACCTGGACTTCTGGCAGCTCCATGGCCTTTGGCTGAGCAGTGTGTCTCTGTCCATGTTGGGGACTGGGACTCTGTGATGAGGAGGGATGGGTGATTGGGNATAGGTTCTGTGGAGTGGGTGCACTNAGAGAATGGAGGAGTTCCATAGGCAGGCAGCCTCTCTGGAGGTCTGGTGGCTGGACTGGCCTCTGACCCAGCATTAATCTCTGTCTGAGATNGCCTACCTATTCTTTTGGCTCGTGTGGCCTGGACTTGAGTAGTGGAAGTTCACTCATATTGGTGGTGGGGACCCTGCAGTGGGAGAGGGAGGTAAGGGGTGGCAGTGGATTGGGTCTTTGGGAACCCAAGCAAGGGAGTGAGAGAGTTCCACTGGAAGGTGGCCTATCTGGTTTTATGGCTCCAAAACACTGGATTTGAGAAGGAAGAACCTCAAATTTATTTGGAAGAAGAGGGGGAACTGATATTAAAGTCAAATCTAGAAACAAATTAGTTTTTAGCTAGGATAAAAATTAATCCCTGTGTCTGTCCCTTCTTCTCTTTTAACTGTGAATGCTGGTTAACACTACTACTACAGAGTCCTGTGTGGAATAAGGGAAACACTCATCCACTGCTGGGGAGTGCAAACTTGTGTAGCCACTATGGAGATCAATGTGGTGGTTCCTCGGGAAGATAGGAATCAATCTACCTCAAGATCCAGCTATATCACTCTTGGGCATATACCCAAAGGACACTCCATCCTATCACAAGGACACTTGTTCAACCATGTTCATTGCTGCTTTGTTCATAATAGCCAGAGACTGAAAACAACCTAGATGTCCCTCAACAAAAGGATGGATAAAGAAAATGTGGCACATTTATACAATGTATTACTCAGCTATTAAAAAAATTATATCATGAAATTCGTAGGCAAATAGATGGAACTAGGAAAAATCATCCTGAGTTGGATAACAGATGCAGAAAGATATATATGGTATGCATTTTACNTATATGTGGATATTAGCAGTTAAATAAATGATAACAAAGCTACAATCTATAGATGCAGAGAAGTCAGATATAGAAAAGGGCACTGGAGGACACATGNATATCCAGTGGAGGGGAAAATAGAATAGATCTGTGGGTGGATGGGGACAGTGTGGGGGAGTGGGACCAAGAGGATCAGGTGGGGAGAGGAAGGAGTGATGCAGTTGAGGGAGGGAATGCTGGGAGAGACAACTAGAACTGAGGAGAATTTGAGTTTGAAAGGTGGTATGGAAAACTAGTGCAGCTGAAACTTCCTAACATAGATGGAAGCAATCCTAATAAAGCTTCCAAATAATAGGGGAGATGGAGTCCCAACAGGCCGTATCTTGTCACAGAACAAATTTTCTGGTACCAGGATTGGGTTATATCCAATTTAGTTGTTGGCCAACAGGGTCCCNTTTAAATCCCCAAACAGCCCAGGCAGTTGACAAGATAACAGGTTGCTCTCTGTAAAGTTGTTGAAGACAACACCTGTGCAACTCATTTAACATGAAGTTGTCCAGCTGGTGCCTACAATAAGCCTCTGCCTCATCTTCTCAGGTCTTTGGTGTGGAAAGGCATTCTACAGGCTAACAAAAGAGAAGTATGAACACTAACCCAGCCACAAAATCTTTGGTTTACAATCTGTCCTGCCTGCAAAATATGCTAGAACAATGATGGCACAAAACTTGGAAGAGTAACCAACCAATGTCTGATTTGACTTAAGGCTCACTCCATGAGATGGAACCCATACCTGATACTGCTTCAGTAACCAAGAACTGTAGACAGAACAGCTGAGAGACCTAGGGTGATAATGTATGAGAAAACAATAAAAGTTTAAAAAATAAGATGAATAAAAAGTGCCAGAAAGTAATAATAAAATGACTCCTTATGATATTCTGCATATGACTAAATCAGTGTCTCATTCAGTCCACATCAAAGAAGATTCCTTCTTTAGAAAATAGGAACAAATACAGAGAGCTGCAGCCAGACATTATGCAAAGAGAGCAAGACCTTGGAACGCACAGCTCTAAATGGGATGTCTCCATCAAATCCCTTCTCTCAAAGTTAGGGAACTCCAAGGAAGAGTAGGCAGAGTATAAGAGCCAGAGGGGATGGAGGACACCAGGAAAACAAGGCCCTCTAAATTAACTGAACAAAGCTCATATGAATTCACAGAGACTGAAGCAGCATGCACAGGGCCTGCATGGCTCCACACCAGGCATATTATAGCTTTNCGTTTAGTTATTGTGTGGGAGGGGGGAAGTCCTGCATGTTTGAATGAGTGGGTGTATGATTCTTGTACCTTCTCTTGGGCTCNTTTCCTTCTGTTGGTTTGCCTTGTCTAACTTTAATGTGATGGTTTTTGTTTTANCATATTGTATTTTGTTTTGTTATGTTTCATTGTTATCTCTTAGAAACCTATTATTTTCTAATGAGAAACAGAAAGGGAGTGAATCTGGATGTGATGGGGGTGGGGCAGAACTGGGAGGAGCAGAGGGAAGGGACTGTAGTTAAGATATATTGTATGAAAAAAAGATCTGTTTTTAATAAAAGGAGGGAAAAGACTTTGGGATATAGCAGATGATACTTGGATAATCAAAAAGATGTGTTAACAGTGATACAGTCCTTCCATAAGAGTACCCTTTTGAAGAGTTTGGCTGTAGCTAAGCTTCCTTAAAAACAACCCAAACAGTATTATTGAAGCATCAACAAACCAGTTGGACTCCTTAACTAGAATGATGTGCTTTCAATTCTTCTTCAAGCATTAGGATGAGAAGGAATGAAAGTCTGACATTTCTGTCAGCCGTGATCCCCCAGGGAAAGGAGTCAGCATCTTCAAACAGGAATTTCCAGAAGAATTTTCTTTGCAAAGAGAATAATTAACAGAGTCACTCTGGGCAAACACAAGGGACAGTCCAGCATAGTTGAGCTGTCCCCCCCTTGCTTTACCTGAACAGTGACATCTCATATATTACTCCTATGTGAGCATAAGTATTCATAGAATGCCTCCTCTGCAGGTGCTGGCAGGATTCAAATTTGCCTTACTTTCTTTCCAGAAGATGGACTATTGACCCAACAGTTAAAAAACAGGACAAAGAAGTGTTCTGTGTACCTGCCTTTCTCCAGACCATTTCTCACCATATCTTTTTTTACAAGACCTCTGGTGACTTTATCAAATCTGTTGGATACTTCATCATTGTAGTTGCTAAAAGTCTCTAAGTTGAGAGTGACAGAATTCCTGCACAAATAGCTNAGGGACCTGGGTGTGCAGTGATTTGTATCTCATAGCAAAGTGACATGTCATCCCTGTGGGCTTTGACTTTCCAATGGTATGCATCTGGGTCACACTCCAAACTTGAGGCCATTGGTTGGATTGAACTCAACATAAAGCGCATGAGGCCAGAATAGAAAAATCCTGGCTTCTGCCAGAATGAAGCTAATCTATTAAAGTTAACAGTTGTGCATAGTGAGATCATGGCTCAGAGATGAACCAACAGGGCAGGAGAGAAGCCTCAGTGGTTAAGAGAATTTGTTGCTATTTCAGAGGGTCCTTGTTTTGTTCCCAGCACCCACACAGAGGCTTGCAACTGTACCTTTGGTTCCAGAGGATCTGGGCCCTTCTCCTGGATTCTTTGAGCACAAGGCATGCAGGCCACACACCCCCATACACATAAAATAAAAATAATAAAAAAGAGATTAGAAAACCCACTATTTCTGATTGGACTCGTCAGAAACAATTGATCCCAGTGACCTGGTTCTGAAATATTCCTTTCTTACCTTCTGTGATAGTTGGTTTTAAGTCAATTTGCCATAAATTAGGTTCATCTGAGTGGAAAGCACCAACTAAAGAATTGTCCTGGTTGTCTTAATTGATATGGGTAGACTCTCTGTGAGTGTGGGAGTCACTGCCTTGTAGCAGCCCAGATAAGACAGAAGGAAGATTATTTGCTTTGTTACTATCTTAATGTAAGCAGAATTGATGAAGCACACACACACACACACACACACACACACACACACCTATATTCATTCTTCTTATTGGTCCTGTTTCTCTAGGGAACCTTGACTAATACACCTTCTTTGAACTGTTTAATTTTTATTTCACCCCTGGGCCTTTTCTTGAGCACACTGTCCTGCAGGCCATACCATTCACAGTTGACTGTACATTAATGTCAGATCACTCAGCTGGTGGTCCNCCCTGGGTCTCAGNAGTACACACTGATCTTGCACCAGCCAAGTCTGATTGTAGCTCACATTGTCCCAACTTTGTATTCTGGTTGCCACTGTCAGTGCTTATCTTAGGCCAGCAATTCTTGCCTCAGCCAGCTTTCAGCAAACCCCTCATGAAGGCTACCATGGGGAGATGCAGTAAGCCGAAAGTAGGATGAGGAATGTTTGAGTTTCCCACAGGATTGAAAGAAGATGGTAATGGAACCTGGAAACAGGTTGTGATNACATGCAGNGGGCTGCTCTCATAAGAAGACACAGGCAAATGAAGAAAAACCCACCCCAAACAGCTGGGGGAAAATGTTTTACTTTTTCTTACCTCACAATACAAAACAACTGCTTATTGGGCTTCAGGTGACAGTTAGGTGACAAATACCTGCTTATATTACTCTGTGAGGCTGGGTTCATACCCAGAGTGTGGGTGTGGTTATACCATAGGCAGTTGGACCCTGAGGTAAGTTCTAGTTAGGTGTGTTATCTGCTCATCAGACACTGTAAAGCGTGAAGGAACATCATCTGTCTGTTTCTGCTTCATTTCCTCTGAGTGTTGTGTCACAGGATTTGAAATTCATTTTTAACTCTCAGTGTGATAGAAAAGTCCATAGACTTTTTGTTAGGAATTAGAGAAAACATTCTGAAAGAAATGATACTGTCAGGCTAGTGATCCAACTGTCAGGCCTCCTATCAACCTGCCCCAAGTCAGCTCCCCAGGCTGACTCAACTCCGCTGTCCCCCATGAGCCTTGGCAGCATCTCTGTTACAGCAGCTGGTCCCCTTTATCCCACTTNAAACTGAAGAGAACTTGAAATGTGTGGACTGTATTTTGTCTCTATCTGTAGCTGGGGACCTAACACAGTGCTANTCTCATTGTTGATTAAAAGTGATTGTATGCTAGCGGTCAGATCACAGTAACAAGGCAGTAGTGAAGAGTCTCTGTTGTGCAATTCTTCTCTTGATGTTATTTTAGGTTATTTAATGAGAAAAAATGTAAATCATATTTTTAAGTTAAAATTTTGGCATTTTGTGTATATATAATGGATTTTGATCATATGTACCTACATTAACTTCTCCTTCTCCCCTCCTCTTCCCAGTGAACCCCTTGTTCCAAACTAATCTCCTTCCTATTTCCATGTCTTTTTGGTGTGTTCATTTGAGTTATGTAAGTTATGTAAGTTTGCTTATATGTGCAGTGGTAGACTTTAAAAATATAAAGTCATGAATGGCATCTGCATATACAACCACAGAGAAGGTGAACAGAATTATGTGTAATGATGGAATTAAATCCTCTACCTTAGGCCCAACACTGTGTTTAGGTGCTGAGGACAAGAAGAAATNAAGGCTTTTAGAATTTGTATTGATTTGGGGGAAACTATTTTAAATAAACACTGTAAAATCATTCAGAAAGAAAAAGGCAGGATCAATGCTTAGGATCAATACTAGCCATTATTTTGCTTTTAGTAATGACCAACACTGCCCTTTAGAGTCCTCTTCAGCTCTCCAACTTTGTTAGGTAATTGTCTGACCCACTGAATCTTTCAAAAGGCCTTCAGAAGCATGAACCTGAATGTCTAGAAACTGGGGAAGAATAGAGAAGAGACAGATGCTTGTCTGGGAATGTCTTTTTGAAAGACTCAGTTATCCAGATGAACACTTTCAAATAGAGAAACAAACTTGAAATATTTTTATAACCTACCAGAAGCCAGATAATCCTCATTGCTCTCAACTGAAGCTAATTATACTGAAATTTGACAATCTTGTTGACCAGAAGGGGAAGGGGAAATAGATGGCATCCTAAAACAAAGGAGTGATGCCAGAGTCTCCTTGTCAGAGGGAAGAGATGAAGTAAGAGGAGGTTGTGAGTTCACTCAGGCACAGAGGATGGCAACAAAGGACTTACAACTGGTAGACCTGAAAGGCGAAGGATTGCAGACCCTGGAAGGAGCCACAGAGATTTGTGAATGTCAGATTTAGAGGGACAGAGTTTCCAAATATGCAGAACTTGAAGGACTTTTATTTAAACAAGCTTTCCTCATAATAAGATACAACTGCCTACTTATGTTACCAGGACCTCATTATTTACCTTCATATCTGAGCCTGGGAGGGTGTTTTCTTTCCTAGATTTTTCGTAAGAATTTTTTACTTAAATACCAAATTGAAATGATAAATTATTTGTTATAGGAAACTTTCCAAGGCTAGGTTATTATTTCTTGTATTCTAGAGTTGCTGTCAGTTGTTTGACAGTTGTTTGTTTGTTTGTTTTTGAGACAATGTCTAGCTCTGGTTGTCCGGGAACTCACNGTGTAAACAAGGCTGGCCTCAAACTCATAAAGATCCACCTGCTTCTGCCTCTGGAGTGCTTGGATTAGGTATGTACCACTATGCTTAGCTCTTTGCCAGGTTTTTTTAAATGTTTCTTTTTTTGTTTCAGAAGGTTATACATGNAGATAATGTATTTTAAATCAAATTTATCCCATTCCCTGCCCTCCAATTTCCCCCCTATTTCCCAATTTCTCCTCCCAACTTCATGTGCTATTTTTAAAAATCTGCTGAGTCCATTTAGTGCTGCCTGTATGTACACAGATGTAGAAGCATCAACTAGAACATAGGGAGCCTCATAGAGCCTGCATTCATGAGGAAAATGGAATCTCCCTCCCACACTACCACAGATGGATGGCTAATAGCTCCTCAGCTAAGGTTGGGACTTTACAAATACCTCTCCCATCCACACTGGGATTTTGGACGGCTTGAAACTGTTCAAGTCTTGTGGATGCAGTCACAATTGTTGACAGTTCATGTGCCATGACCATGACATATTTGAAAAAGTGCTGTTTTGCTAAAGAGGTTCACCACATCTGGTTTTTGCAATCTTTCTAGCCTCTCTTCTGCAATGATCTCAGAGCCTTAGTAGAAGAGGATATGATATAGATGGCCTGTTTAGAGCTGAGTACTCCAAAGTCTGTTATCCTCTTCACATTACCAGTAGTGGGTCTGTTAATCACCATCTTCTGTAAAAAGAACTTTCTTTGATTAGAGTTGATTAATACAGTAATCTACAGGTGTAAAGATAAGTACTGGGGGGGGGCAGATTAATACTATCTCCATTTAGCAGAATTCAGTAGTAGGTTTTCCCTTGGAGTCTATGACTTTACCATCCAAAGATATTTTTGGCCTGGTTAATAGTGTTGAGCATGAGTTTCCCTTTTGAAGAGCAGGCTTTAAGTCTAATCAGTAAGTGATTGGTTACTCCCATAACATCCATGACACTATTGTGGCATATCTTGCCAGGCCAGTTATTATTGTAACTCTTATGGCTCACAGCTAGGTGAGACTATTGATGACTTTTCTCACCCATGAGATTGCACAGAACCTTCCAGCACTATGAAGATAGCCAGAAGGTATGAAGCTTTCACTCAATACCAGTCTGATTTCTCCATGTCATATGACTCAAGTATGAGGTGCATTCAGCAACACGGTCTTACTGTCATGGTTTGGAGGGTAATGAAAAGTGTTGGCAATAGCCTGTGATATATGTGTGTTAATGATATCTCACTGACCAACATCTTGAACAGAGATATCAATTTCCTTATAGAATGCTGCAGTATGAATGCATGCTTATGGTGACAGGGGCCACTTTCACACTTTTGCATCAGAATCTGAGAGGTTTTATGTTTTTGTTTGTTTGTTGTTTGTTTGTTTGATCAGGGACAGGATTTCCTATTCAGGTCAGGTTGACCTTGAATTTATAATTGCCCTACCTCACCTTCCTGAATTCCTCAGTGCTTATTTTACAGGCATGCACTCCACACTGTTCTGAAACTGGCATTTCTGCCCAATGAAAATGGAGTCTGCTCTCTGGGCTTCCAGGCCCTCCCATATGTGAGTTTAAAAGCAAAAGAAATTATACAAATCTTAAAATAATATGCCATAATATTAAGTATAAAATAATTACTTAGAAAGAACTTTCCAAATACTTTATAAGGTCTGCAACATGGAGGAAAGGTATACCAAAAAATTTACCTTCATTAGTTCNCCTTAGGACTTAATTATCATGATGAAAATAATTCTGTGACTTCCATACTCAAGACTGACCCTGCTGGAATCATCTCTGGGCTTAGGTGTAATGCCAGAGTAGCTTTTAAGTGGCACGATCTCATTTTCCTAAGGCTCAGTTGCTTTCACAATGTTGCACAAAGCCCTAACAGACCACTGACAGACCATTGTGATGGTGTCTCAGTTGAAGAATCAAGTCTATCTGATCAGATAACCTGATAACCACTTTTAAAAGCAATGGATCTTATGTCATTGCTTATGTAGCAGAAACGACGCATAATTGCATGTGTTTTCAATCCAATGAGAATTAATGAACCTTTATTAAACATTTCAAGTCTTTCATGCAACCTTGAGTTATCATGGTTTTGCCATGCTAGTTGGCATTTTCTTATATCTGGAAGATAAAACTATTTGTTCCAATTCCTGGCACAAAGCTATGACTTTTATCCTATTCTAAAAAGTTAAGAAATAATTTTGCATGCCATTGCATAATGCCCACAGGAAGGGAAGTAAGAATAGACATGCACATACACTTTATTAAAAGAAGAAGCTGGACAGGCAGAGAACATGCAGAACTTGAACTCACTTGAAGGTTTCACAAAGGACCCTCCAAATGCCACTAGTGGTGCATATACGGTAGCACTACCCAAACCTATACTTTGTTGGTACCAAGAAGTAACCATGAATTCCTTTGCTAAACACCCTTGTTAATAAAAGATAGGNCATAGGGAAGAATGACTTGCCACATTTCCTGAGGCTTCTCATTCTGTCTACTCGGTTGTAAACTTCATGATGTGTATGAGAATGGTGTTTACTAGCCAGAACAGTGACTATGCCCTTTAAAAGGTACTTAGAGTGCTCATCGTCCTGCCTTTGAAACTGTAATTTTCACATACTAAATAGTTACATGTAATGTGGTAAAGTTGAGAAAGTTCAAATTGTAGACAGTGCGTACACTTTACACCAAAACGCTACTGTATCCTAGTGGTCCTCAGACATCCTGATAAATTTCTTGTAACAAACTCTTGTCTCTGTAAATACCCACAAGTTCCTCTTGCTGTGATTCTCTCATTCATCTTATAAAGTAGAAAAGCAACAAGGGAAAAAGAAAACAAAACACCCTTTTTCCTGTCATCTGACTGACTCTATGTCCCTGTACTTGCAAGCTCCCCTGTCTCTTTCGATGTCCCTGCACTTGCCTTGCCTTGGACTTCACTTCGGGCCTGTTCAAGACCGTGTTCTAATGTTATCCCATCTCTCTTGTAAACATTTCTTTCCTTGCAAATTGAGCATTCCTATGGATACACATATATGTTTTAATATTTTCTGTATTTTGAACAACAACCAAAAACCCCAAACCCACACACCCTTAAAAATTTGCCTTCCTTTAGTTACTAAGTCAGTTTTCACCTTATTTTGGCAATAAGCTGAGAGATTATTTTTTTCAACATCTATTGCGATCTGGCAGTCCTCCTATCTCATGCTTCTTCCCTACAGCATCTGGGACCTCCACTCCCCGCCTGATTGCCACAGATTTTTTATTAAAGGCAGCAGAGATACCATTGTCAACCAATAGTTAATTCTCCTCTTTATCTTGTTAGAGTCTTAGTAAACCTTAGTTACATGTAGCCTGGTTCACTCTACCCCTCACCCTCCTATCACTTTCTGGTTTACCTCATGCTTCTCTGTCTCAAATTATTTTTCAGACCATGGATGACTATTATATCTTCATGTGTCAGAATCCTTAGTGCAGTCTGTGCCCTTCCCTTTCTGCTTTCTGCCTGTTAGCTGGAGCTGATCTCATCTTGTTCTTCTGATGAAGAAGAGATTCAACATAATACAATTGGCTACTAACACATTTACTTAGGAGATACTAAATCACATAAAGTAGAATTTAGCTAAGAGAGTGCTTCCTCCAAAATACCCAAAGATAAGTAGTATGCTAATCAAGCTTTTTAGAGAGAAAATTTATGGTGCTAGGATGTAAACATTTGTTCACCAGGATTGACCAGCTATAAGGCCCAGCCCCAAAGAACATACCTCTAACAGGCAGCTCCAGGGGCAGCACAGGGTCACAGCACAAGGTCTTGCTCTGCCATTAAATTCCCTCTGCTCTTAACAGGAAAAGCATAATTCTGCCAGGTGATCAATATGACTCCGGGGAACAACCACTCAGAAAACAAAGCAAAACAAAACAAAACAAAACCCCAACAACAACAAAAACCACTTGTGTACTTAAATAATTCTGGCAATATCTTCACTGTATAAATTTCACATTTGCCAAGGGGTCAGATCTGCAATATACTGTCTCTGCTTTCAAAGTGTAACCTGGTCCAAGATCTAAGAAATTTAAGGATGACTGTGTATGTGGAATACATAAGCCTGAGGTGTATAGAAGTTAGTAAAGTCTTCTGTTCAAGGCCACCTCCTCTTTGGGAGCTAGGCAGAGCCAGACAAGTACTACTATAAAAAGCATTTGTTTTATTAATCTAGAAGTCTGTGGAGTGATTCCTCCCTGGGAAGACATATTTCTACTACACGTTGACTTTGGATATCATCTTGCATAAGCCGGTGTAGGATTTTGGATGACATGTTTTCTTTCCTGTGGAGGTGACAAGGTAGCGCCTGGCTTCCACCTGTGGAAGCATATTGCTGAGAATAAAGTCCTTCTCTTCCCCGGGGCTGATTTTGAAACTGTACCATGTTTCAGGAGTAACAGAGAAAGAACCTTTTTTAGTATCAAGACATATCAAAGGAGAAGTAAGAAAGTTGGGGAACACAAGTGCTATGGGCTAGCTGTTTCTTCGTATGAATTTACAGCAGTCAGAACCACCACACTGCATTATGTGGGAACTGGTCATTGATTTTCTCAATTGGAAAAGAATGTTTACTCCTGGGGAAACAGCCATCAAGTCTTTAAGGGTGAAGTGATGAAATTATAGAATTAATATGGCTTCCCAGTGAGAAATCACTCTAGCTCTTAGTGATTAATAAAGGAAAAATTATTTAATAATAGTGCAGGTCTGGTTCTGGCTAATGCACAGAGGGGAACCNAGCCCTGAACACAAATTCCCCTCAGCCTATATGGCCTCAAGTTACACATTGAGCAATTAAACGTGTTTCACAGAGACAGAAGTTATAAGATTTGGTTGCTTAGACAGATGGAGAGATTTACAGTGTAGAAAATTGCCACAGTCATTCTGAGACAGAGCGGAGCTGCTTTTCCCAGGCAGGTGTTAAGCAAGGCCACCCTGCCTGGCTGGCAGGACAGTGCTCTTCCTGATAAGTGAACCCAGACTTAATGATAGATGAGGACTTAACGGCCCTGACTCAGTACTGTCCTTTTTGAATTGCCCTATAGAGGTATGTTCATTGACATGGGGATGGTCCTAATGGCCAGCTGTGAGCCAGAGGTGTCTCTTTTTATCATGGGAATAGGGTTCAATTGAAAACCATCTTAGTGAAACAGATCTTAACAGGCACATATTCTCAGCAAACCTAAGCTTTAATCAAGTTAGAGATACAGATTTTTCCTTCCCAGAGCTTCTAGCAAGTCTGGCTAATGTGCTACTCATCCTCAAGTGCCCCTTTACCTCAATTCTGCTTGTATAACTTAATAGTCCCTAAACAACCTAATTAGATCAATTATAACATCAATTTATTATACCTAGTTTCTCCTCTATCATTTTAATGATAGAAACAGTAGTACTTACCAAACAAATAAGTTTGTGTGTTGTTATTAGAACTAACTTGGAATAAGTTTAAGAAAAGAAAATTGTCATAAACTTTCACAGACATTGAAATTTCTCAGCAGTCACAGCCCAGGCCACTGCTACCCTGTTCTATCTATGAAATACCCAACCTTGGGAATTTGGCAGGGGCTCTTACTTATGGATCTGAAGTGCTCTAAGGCAACTTCTGCATGAAGGAAGATTATAACAGATTANTTTGTTTGATCAGGGACAGGATTTCCTATTCAGGTCAGGTTGACCTTGAATTTATAATTGCCCTACCTCACCTTCCTGAATTCCTCAGTGCTTATTTTACAGGCATGCACTCCACACTGTTCTGAAACTGGCATTTCTGCCCAATGAAAATGGAGTCTGCTCTCTGGGCTTCCAGGCCCTCCCATATGTGAGTTTAAAAGCAAAAGAAATTATACAAATCTTAAAATAATATGCCATAATATTAAGTATAAAATAATTACTTAGAAAGAACTTTCCAAATACTTTATAAGGTCTGCAACATGGAGGAAAGGTATACCAAAAAATTTACCTTCATTAGTTCNCCTTAGGACTTAATTATCATGATGAAAATAATTCTGTGACTTCCATACTCAAGACTGACCCTGCTGGAATCATCTCTGGGCTTAGGTGTAATGCCAGAGTAGCTTTTAAGTGGCACGATCTCATTTTCCTAAGGCTCAGTTGCTTTCACAATGTTGCACAAAGCCCTAACAGACCACTGACAGACCATTGTGATGGTGTCTCAGTTGAAGAATCAAGTCTATCTGATCAGATAACCTGATAACCACTTTTAAAAGCAATGGATCTTATGTCATTGCTTATGTAGCAGAAACGACGCATAATTGCATGTGTTTTCAATCCAATGAGAATTAATGAACCTTTATTAAACATTTCAAGTCTTTCATGCAACCTTGAGTTATCATGGTTTTGCCATGCTAGTTGGCATTTTCTTATATCTGGAAGATAAAACTATTTGTTCCAATTCCTGGCACAAAGCTATGACTTTTATCCTATTCTAAAAAGTTAAGAAATAATTTTGCATGCCATTGCATAATGCCCACAGGAAGGGAAGTAAGAATAGACATGCACATACACTTTATTAAAAGAAGAAGCTGGACAGGCAGAGAACATGCAGAACTTGAACTCACTTGAAGGTTTCACAAAGGACCCTCCAAATGCCACTAGTGGTGCATATACGGTAGCACTACCCAAACCTATACTTTGTTGGTACCAAGAAGTAACCATGAATTCCTTTGCTAAACACCCTTGTTAATAAAAGATAGGNCATAGGGAAGAATGACTTGCCACATTTCCTGAGGCTTCTCATTCTGTCTACTCGGTTGTAAACTTCATGATGTGTATGAGAATGGTGTTTACTAGCCAGAACAGTGACTATGCCCTTTAAAAGGTACTTAGAGTGCTCATCGTCCTGCCTTTGAAACTGTAATTTTCACATACTAAATAGTTACATGTAATGTGGTAAAGTTGAGAAAGTTCAAATTGTAGACAGTGCGTACACTTTACACCAAAACGCTACTGTATCCTAGTGGTCCTCAGACATCCTGATAAATTTCTTGTAACAAACTCTTGTCTCTGTAAATACCCACAAGTTCCTCTTGCTGTGATTCTCTCATTCATCTTATAAAGTAGAAAAGCAACAAGGGAAAAAGAAAACAAAACACCCTTTTTCCTGTCATCTGACTGACTCTATGTCCCTGTACTTGCAAGCTCCCCTGTCTCTTTCGATGTCCCTGCACTTGCCTTGCCTTGGACTTCACTTCGGGCCTGTTCAAGACCGTGTTCTAATGTTATCCCATCTCTCTTGTAAACATTTCTTTCCTTGCAAATTGAGCATTCCTATGGATACACATATATGTTTTAATATTTTCTGTATTTTGAACAACAACCAAAAACCCCAAACCCACACACCCTTAAAAATTTGCCTTCCTTTAGTTACTAAGTCAGTTTTCACCTTATTTTGGCAATAAGCTGAGAGATTATTTTTTTCAACATCTATTGCGATCTGGCAGTCCTCCTATCTCATGCTTCTTCCCTACAGCATCTGGGACCTCCACTCCCCGCCTGATTGCCACAGATTTTTTATTAAAGGCAGCAGAGATACCATTGTCAACCAATAGTTAATTCTCCTCTTTATCTTGTTAGAGTCTTAGTAAACCTTAGTTACATGTAGCCTGGTTCACTCTACCCCTCACCCTCCTATCACTTTCTGGTTTACCTCATGCTTCTCTGTCTCAAATTATTTTTCAGACCATGGATGACTATTATATCTTCATGTGTCAGAATCCTTAGTGCAGTCTGTGCCCTTCCCTTTCTGCTTTCTGCCTGTTAGCTGGAGCTGATCTCATCTTGTTCTTCTGATGAAGAAGAGATTCAACATAATACAATTGGCTACTAACACATTTACTTAGGAGATACTAAATCACATAAAGTAGAATTTAGCTAAGAGAGTGCTTCCTCCAAAATACCCAAAGATAAGTAGTATGCTAATCAAGCTTTTTAGAGAGAAAATTTATGGTGCTAGGATGTAAACATTTGTTCACCAGGATTGACCAGCTATAAGGCCCAGCCCCAAAGAACATACCTCTAACAGGCAGCTCCAGGGGCAGCACAGGGTCACAGCACAAGGTCTTGCTCTGCCATTAAATTCCCTCTGCTCTTAACAGGAAAAGCATAATTCTGCCAGGTGATCAATATGACTCCGGGGAACAACCACTCAGAAAACAAAGCAAAACAAAACAAAACAAAACCCCAACAACAACAAAAACCACTTGTGTACTTAAATAATTCTGGCAATATCTTCACTGTATAAATTTCACATTTGCCAAGGGGTCAGATCTGCAATATACTGTCTCTGCTTTCAAAGTGTAACCTGGTCCAAGATCTAAGAAATTTAAGGATGACTGTGTATGTGGAATACATAAGCCTGAGGTGTATAGAAGTTAGTAAAGTCTTCTGTTCAAGGCCACCTCCTCTTTGGGAGCTAGGCAGAGCCAGACAAGTACTACTATAAAAAGCATTTGTTTTATTAATCTAGAAGTCTGTGGAGTGATTCCTCCCTGGGAAGACATATTTCTACTACACGTTGACTTTGGATATCATCTTGCATAAGCCGGTGTAGGATTTTGGATGACATGTTTTCTTTCCTGTGGAGGTGACAAGGTAGCGCCTGGCTTCCACCTGTGGAAGCATATTGCTGAGAATAAAGTCCTTCTCTTCCCCGGGGCTGATTTTGAAACTGTACCATGTTTCAGGAGTAACAGAGAAAGAACCTTTTTTAGTATCAAGACATATCAAAGGAGAAGTAAGAAAGTTGGGGAACACAAGTGCTATGGGCTAGCTGTTTCTTCGTATGAATTTACAGCAGTCAGAACCACCACACTGCATTATGTGGGAACTGGTCATTGATTTTCTCAATTGGAAAAGAATGTTTACTCCTGGGGAAACAGCCATCAAGTCTTTAAGGGTGAAGTGATGAAATTATAGAATTAATATGGCTTCCCAGTGAGAAATCACTCTAGCTCTTAGTGATTAATAAAGGAAAAATTATTTAATAATAGTGCAGGTCTGGTTCTGGCTAATGCACAGAGGGGAACCNAGCCCTGAACACAAATTCCCCTCAGCCTATATGGCCTCAAGTTACACATTGAGCAATTAAACGTGTTTCACAGAGACAGAAGTTATAAGATTTGGTTGCTTAGACAGATGGAGAGATTTACAGTGTAGAAAATTGCCACAGTCATTCTGAGACAGAGCGGAGCTGCTTTTCCCAGGCAGGTGTTAAGCAAGGCCACCCTGCCTGGCTGGCAGGACAGTGCTCTTCCTGATAAGTGAACCCAGACTTAATGATAGATGAGGACTTAACGGCCCTGACTCAGTACTGTCCTTTTTGAATTGCCCTATAGAGGTATGTTCATTGACATGGGGATGGTCCTAATGGCCAGCTGTGAGCCAGAGGTGTCTCTTTTTATCATGGGAATAGGGTTCAATTGAAAACCATCTTAGTGAAACAGATCTTAACAGGCACATATTCTCAGCAAACCTAAGCTTTAATCAAGTTAGAGATACAGATTTTTCCTTCCCAGAGCTTCTAGCAAGTCTGGCTAATGTGCTACTCATCCTCAAGTGCCCCTTTACCTCAATTCTGCTTGTATAACTTAATAGTCCCTAAACAACCTAATTAGATCAATTATAACATCAATTTATTATACCTAGTTTCTCCTCTATCATTTTAATGATAGAAACAGTAGTACTTACCAAACAAATAAGTTTGTGTGTTGTTATTAGAACTAACTTGGAATAAGTTTAAGAAAAGAAAATTGTCATAAACTTTCACAGACATTGAAATTTCTCAGCAGTCACAGCCCAGGCCACTGCTACCCTGTTCTATCTATGAAATACCCAACCTTGGGAATTTGGCAGGGGCTCTTACTTATGGATCTGAAGTGCTCTAAGGCAACTTCTGCATGAAGGAAGATTATAACAGATTANGACTCATCTTAGAATATCTTTCAGCCATTATAACTCCCATGTATCTCTAATTTCCTGGTTCCTNCAGTCCTGGAATGCAGGAGGTCAGTCTGTAGAGGATGAAGACCTAGGAAGAGAAAAATGAATTTATGAGGAGAATGAAGGTGGGACCTTGTCTTCTGAAATGATAAATGTAAGTAAGTGTGGTGGGACACAGGCCTGCCAGGTCCTCAAAGCCCAGGCTGGCTGAAAACAGCCACAGACCCAACTGGGTCCCAAAGCCCAGGAAGGTGGAAGACAGCCACAGGCCCACCTGGGTCCTCAAGGCCCAGGAAGGTGGAAGACAGCCACAGGCCCACCTGGGTCCTCAAAGCCCAGGAAGGTGGAAGATAGCNCTGGGTCCTCAAAGCCCAGGAAGGTGGAAGATAGCCACAGGCCCACCTGGGTCCTCAAGGCCCAGCCAAGTGGAAGACAGTCACAGGTCTGCCTGGGTCCTCAAGGCCCAGGGAGGTGGAAGACAGCCACAGGCCCACCTGGGTTCTCACTTCCTGGGCTGGCTGAAAACAGACACAGGCCCACCTGGGTCCTCAAGGCCCAGGGAGGTGGAAGACAACCACAGGTCCATCTGGATCCTCACTGCTCAGAATGGCTGAAAACAGACACAGGCCTGCCTGTGTCTTCAAGGCCCAGGCCGGTGGAAGTCACCCACAGGCCTACTTGTGTCCTCATGTCCTGTGCTAACTGAAAAACAGCCACAGGCCTGCCTGGGTCCTTTTAGTCTGGGCTGGCTGAAGATATCCACCGCCTACCCCTGGTATCTTATGGCTTTGAGTGGATATGTGTCATTATGATGAGCAAATATATGGTGGAGAATTGGGAGAGAAAGAGAGGCAGACTGGTTCAAGAGGCAGAATGAAAGAGGAGAAGGCTGTGAGGAACAGGCTGATTTGGGTGTCCTGCTTGCCACCCAGGGCCATGGTGATGCTGTGAAGGGCCATGTATGTGTTCAAGACCCTACTGTAGCCAGGGTCTGTGTTGATTGCTATGACCCACGTTGCCACCTGTAGTAGTGGATGGCTATTTTGGCTTCAGCTAGGTGGCTAGCACCTCCCTTTTAAAGTCGTGGCCAAAAACCTGAGCCCCTTAAAAAAACAGGGCAGCTACATGAGCTCTCTCTCTCGTCTCGTCTCTCACTCACTTCCCTTCCCTGGGGAGCGTTGTGGGATCGGGATCATAGCCATTCGCTGTGATCTTAGAAGGCAGAGAATTCCTCGCTGGATTGCTTTCGTGTCCGTCCTTGCTCCCTTCCCCTTTGTTTCGTAAGTTGCTTATAAATAAAGCTATTTTGATAAGTATATAAATAATTGAGCTGGCCGTATAATTATCACCATA
>LZPO01008149.1:32728-45191 GCA_001675575.1 Neotoma lepida | reverse complement strand
CAAAGGCCACATGAATGCCCGGGCACTGGACCACCACCTGTGGCCATGTTAGTGTCCAAAGATGGTGATGTTGCAGGAGTCATGCTGAGCTGTGTGGCCTGCATGGCCACCGAGGCCATGATGATATCTGGGCCTGAGCTGCTGCCAAGGACCATGTCTAGATCCATGACCATACAGCACCCTGGGTCTGTGCTGATGTCCATAGCTTCAGGTACCACTGAAGGCTGATTGGATGCCCAGGATCTAGAAAGCCACCCTAGTCCATGTTGTGTCTAAGAGCCATGCTGCTGCTGGAGCTAGGCTGATACTGTCTCTTATACACATCTAGATGTGTATAAGAGACAGGCCTAAGATATTTGGTATATTGATATATATTCAGGATCACTGTTATATTGTATATTGCACTATTTACATTTCTACCTCTGGTTAAACTATTTTGTGTATTGTCACAATCTTGAGGTCATCATCTACATGGTACATCTGCTTACAGACTGTTTATTTTGCTATATATAGCTTTAGTCCTTAAAGTTATTTTAGTAGAAAAAANTTATGAAATTATAGTCATTCAGGCTTATCATTTCTATAGTTAGGTTAGTTAATTTCTCCAGATTTACAAAAACATACGTTAGATGGATAGGTAGTCTTCAAACACTTCATAGACCTAGAAAACATGACATTTAAATGTTTTAATAACTCATGTCAATTCCATTGACATGAGACACGAATGCTCCTGACAACACCAATCTGATCCTGAGAAAATGTTGGGCTTCTGAGACATTTCCATTTAAAAGTTTGTCTTCTTCTTGNTGAGAAAATGGCCTATCGGGCAAAGAACTGCCCTTGTCTTGACCACTGACAGTACAAATACTGTCCCGCTGATATAAACAGGACACACACACACAAAAAAAACGAGTATCAAACTCTGCCAAGACAGGGTAAAATAGTCTTTCAAAAAAAACCTACTTCTAAAAATGGTCTGACAGACACTGTAGGCCTGTAGCCAACCTAAATGCATCAACGATACAGAGAGACTCTAGGTGGTTGTCCAGGTTGCCAGTTGTCTCTGTCTACTCTCACAAGATTCCCGAAAATTGCTTGCGACCTTCTCCTATTTTTCAGGTGTCATTATATTCCTTCTCAGGTCTTTGATAGAGTTAAAGACTAGACAGTTACAATTATAAACTTTGTATATTACAGTTAAAACTTATTAAATATTAGATTCAATTTTTCTAGAATAGGACATCTTTTTGAGTGAGCTGTGTGATATGCCATTTATTTATGCTTCAAACTCCTCTGGATTTTAGTAAGTGTCACTTGTCTAGTGCTATTCATGTCGGTATAGTTCATCGGTATAATTCATCTTGTTCAGGTTATTATCTCTTATTCTTTCTAAATAATATTTGATGATTATTCCTATTGTGAAGAGTTTATATTTAGGTTAAAACTTTCTTATTTAAAAAAAAAAGAGGGAGATGTAGTGGATGGCTATTTTGGCTTCAGCTAGGTGGCTAGCACCTCCCTTTTAAGGGCATGGCCAAAAACCAGAGCCCCTTAAAAAAACAGGGCAGCTACGTGAGCACTCTCTCGTCTCATCTCTCACTCGCTTCCCTTCCCTGGGGAGCGTTTTGGGATCATAGCCATTCGCTGTGATCTTAGAAGGCAGAGAATTCCTCGCTGGATTGCTTTCGTGTCCGTCCTTGCTCCCTTCCCCTTTGTTTCNTAAGTTGCTTATAAATAAAGCTATTTTGATAAGTATATAAATAATTGAGCTGGCCGTATAATTATCACCATAGCCACCAAAGGCCACATGAATGCCCGGGCACTGGACCACCACCTGTGGCCATGTTAGTGTCCAAAGATGGTGATGTTGCAGGAGTCATGCTGAGCTGTGTGGCCTGCATGGCCACCGAGGCCATGATGATATCTGGGCCTGAGCTGCTGCCAAGGACCATGTCTAGATCCATGACCATACAGCACCCTGGGTCTGTGCTGATGTCCATAGCTTCAGGTACCACTGAAGGCTGATTGGATGCCCAGGATCTAGAAAGCCACCCNAGTCCATGTTGTGTCTAAGAGCCATGCTGCTGCTGGAGCTAGGCTGATATGAGTGGCCTGTGCTGCCACCCAGGGCCATGGTGACATTTGGGCCAAAGCTTCAGCCAAAGGACATGTCTGAGTCTGTGGCTCTATGCTTCCAGAGTCTCTAATGATCTCCATGGCTTCAGCTAACACTGAAGACCATACAGATATCCATAGTCTAGTCTGCCACCTGAGGCCAGGTTGGTGTCTGAGGGTCATGCTGCATCCAAGGCCATACAGATCTGAGTGACCTGCTCTCCCACCTGGGGCCATGATGATGTCCAGGCCTGAGCTACAGTTGAGGGCCACATCTGGGTCCATGCTACTATTGTAGCTGGGGTCTATGTTGAACTCTGAGGACCATGTTACCACAGGGGCCATAGGAACCATGTGTGCTGAAATCCAAGGCTGTGTTGAGCCAGCCCCAATTTTTGCTAGCCCTGGGAGAACTGGCTTTGCCCCTCACTGACTACTGGACCCAACCCTCACAGGAGAGCTGAGCCCACATTCATGAGAGATGGCCCCATCCCTCACCAAGTATGTAGAAGAGCTAGTCCCAATGGCAATGTGGAAGAGCTGGCTCCACCTCCTTGCCTGAGGGGATGGTGTGGTGATACATTGTGTTCCCTAATAAAATTTGCCTGAAGATCAGGGGACAGAACAAGCCACTAGATTAAACATAGAGGCCAGGCAGTGATGGCACACACCTTTAATCCTAGCACTCAGGAGGGAGAAATCCATCTGGATCCCTGTGTTCAAAGCCACCCTGGATTACATGAGATTGATTCAGTCTAGGATAGAAATAGAGCCAGGCAGTGGTGGCATGCACCTTTAATCCCAGTACTTGGGAATCACACACCTTTAATCCCAGCACTAAGAAGGAAGTGATATGGTAGGCAGAGTAAGGTATATAAAGCATGAGGAGACAAGAACTAAGGCTTTTTGGCAGAAACATCCTTTCAGCTAGAAAGCCTTTTCAGGCTGAGGAGTTGGTGAGGTAAGAAGTGATGGCTGTGGCTTGTTCCTTTGTCTCTCTGATCTTCAGACAAATTTTATTTGAGTACACAATATATCACCACAAGGTGGTCCCAGCTGCCCAGACTAAGCAAATCAAATACCATCCATACCCATATGCAGGACTTTGAGCTGGCCCACCACAACACCTACCCCATCTATGACCTGCTGGAGTACATGAAGGGACTGGTATTGCAGAACCACAGCCACAGGATCTCCATGACTTGAGACAACAGCAGGATATCCAAGAGGAGTTTCAGTGAGTCCAATATTGATGGTGAACCAGAAACCAGAGACCTTGAGCCAGACCAATGACTCATTGCAACAAACATTTGCAAGTAAAGCTGAATGGACAAAAGGGTGTATGTACTCTTATACAATTTCTGTAGAGTGATAATGATTTACTGTCATTATAGTATATGAGTTTTACATGAAGTAAAATATTTAGTTCTTTTATGTAGTCATTTGTAGACGAATCCATGCCTTAGGGTAGTTTACTCTTATTTAGAAAATCAGTGCACACACACAACAAAAAAGGTAAATGATTTATTTTTCTAGTGCTTATCTATCACATTTTATAAGTGAATCTAACACTTATGAAATGACTCAGAGACAAGGATTCAGTTAGCATCCATGCAGTACTGATGGTCACCACCTGAAATACTCTCAAACAGGCACCTACAACTGATTGCTATGTACAGTCAAGTGCCTGATTAGCCCCAGGGAGAGGGCTTTATTTTATTTTTATTTACTTATTTTATATATTTATTTATTTATTTATTATTTACTCACTTTTGGTTTTTCAAGACAAGGTTTGTGTATCCCTGCCTGTCCTGAAACTCTCTGTGTAGACTAGGCTGACCTTGAATTAAGAGATTTGCTTGCCCCTGCCTCCTCCAGGGCTGGGATTAAAGGATTATGCTACCATGCCCAGCTAGGAATACATCTTTATATTCAGGCGAGATACTGCTCTTAGAACCAAAGTTACTAAAACATAAGTCTTCTGAATTTCTGAATAAGTTGATCTGTNTTACTATATATTCCATTTTCTGAGGTCAGGGAGATATTTACCATGTGGGTGAGGAATGAGAGCATCATGAAAGATGCTGTATGTGAGGACATGCNCGGTCATTGTGTGTTCATGGGGCCTTTGCCATCTTAACTAAATTTCTAAAATCTGTGGAGGTTTTGAAATATGTGAGTCCTGTATCTGTTTTCTTGAGAGTCTCAAAAAACACTCTTATGATGGCACATTGCTAAAGAATATTCAGGGGATAGATGTGCCACAAATTAGAAAATCAAAACTAACTGTTGTGAGTTGAAGAAAAATGGTATTCCTAATTGCAATTCTCCCTCTCCAGTTCTTTGGGCTGANAAAGACCAATATTATATTTATAAAAACAATGACAACAACAACAAAAGCAGTTGCTGCTTAGAAANCCTCCATTCTGCATCAGAGTTACTGTTCACAAACCTCCAATATCACTGGAGATAAGTAGTACTAATCAGAGTTGGTAGAATCTGTAGGAATAAAAAAATTGTACCATAATTGAANTTTAGGGCTGCTGAGAACAGTTTGTTGTTTGTGTTGGGAATCTTCACTCTGGTCTCACTTGTCCCATTTCAGACCCCACCCCTCAGAAAGCCCCCNAAGGGTCAGCTCCTTCCCCAGAGCTGCTCAAGACCACTGCTACAGGNTATTTAAGACCTGGTCACCAGACCTGCCATGTGATTTCTCTCCTGCCTTTCCAAGAGTCACCAGGGAGTTGTTTTGCTCTGTTTATTAAATCTGGACTTATTAATTCAGTTTAATTTGGCTTATTGCNTCAGTGGAGGATACCCAATAACCCAATAACCAGGGATCCAATACTTATCAGTTTGTTCACAGAATTTGACCTCCAATTAGGCTCAATCNCCATAACAAAAGGAGACAACACTCATGACTTAACAATAGGCCTTTTGGCCCATCCCTATATCTTAAACATACTTCTAAGGGGGCAGCTCAAGGCAGCAGTGCAGGGTTGAACCATCTTTAAGTCCTGACTTGCCATTAACTCCCCTGTACTCTTGTCAGGAAAAGCACAGTTCTGCCAGGTGGGCAAGATGACCCTGGGTAACAACTACTGGACAAAACAAACAAACAAACAAACAAACAAACAAACAAACAAACCACTGCTTTAGTTAAGAAATAATTCTTACGATATCTTTGAGGTATAAATACCCATGTAGCCAGACTTACAGTCTTCTGTCTGCATGAATTGTTCTAAGTGTAATCTGAGGCAAGGATTCCTAAGGATGATAGCATATGTTGAATGCATAAGACTAAGGTGTATATAAGCAAAATCTCCTATTTAAGGCTGGCTCCTATTTGAGCACCAGCCAGAGCTGGATTCACACTATCATTAAAGAAGTCTCTCCTTATTTTTCTTGAGTGTGTGGAATGAATTCTTACTGGGAGTGGAGGACATTTTTCTGTATCACTTGTAGTTGCCATTTCCAATCTGAGAAAAAAATCTTTATCTTCCCATTATTCATTTATTTTTTCATTCACCTGACAACTGCTCATTGACAATATGGCATAGCATGCACTGTGTCCCTGCTCAGAGTAGAAGATGGAAGGGGCAGTGAGGAATGCAGGGCTGATTAATACTACCCAACAGCAGAGGCCAGATGGACCACACCAAAGATGAAAATGGCACATGTGCCCAATGGGTTTTCNCTCATCCTGAGGCATTTAAGTAAGAACTAGTAGACTTCAGAGAGAGGTCAGAACTACAAGTGCAGATTTGACTTTTTGCGTGCGAAACTCCATCTCCAAATAGGGAGTTCCCAAAATGAAGACTCTAGAGCTTATTATTAAGCTTGTTTCTCTGAAATACTGAGAGACGTCATTAGTGACAGAACAGCAGGAGGGATCATCACAGATACTTATATGAGAATACCACTTTTGATAGTTGTTTCTAAAATATTGTGCTGGATAGTTTTATGTCAACTTGACACAAGCTAAAGTCATTAGAGAGGAGAGAACCTCAATTAAGAAAATATCTCCATAAGATCAGACTGTAGGCAAGCCTGTATGGCATTTTCTTAATTGATGATTGATGGGAGAGGACCCAGACCATTGTGGGTGGTGCCATCCCTGGGCTGGTGGTCCTGGATTCTATGAGCAAGTAGGCTGAGCAAGCCATGTGGAGCAAGTCAATAAGCAGCATTCCACCATGGCCTCTGCATCAGTTCCTGTCTCCAGGATCCTGCCCTGTTTTGAGTTCCTGTCCTGTCTTCCTTTGATGATAAGCTATGATGTGTAAGCATAAGCCAAATAAACACTTTCCTCCCCAGTTNNCTTTTTGGTCATGGTGTTTCATTGCAGCAATAGAAACCCTAACACAAATANTATTTAAAAAGAATAGCAGGAATTTGCTGTTATGGATCTTATTCAACTCTGTGGGGTTGCAACTAATTTTCACTGACACAGAGNCTGGGGTACACAGGAGTTGGGTTTGCTGATATGTCATCCATCTGTTNCATGGCAACAAGGCTCTGGAGTCTGAGTTTCAGAATACTCCCTTTTATANCTTCTGAGAAATCTTTAGGAGATATTTGTTCTGCTTCTACAGATGAGATCCTTCCTGTCTCAGTCCCTGGACCTCCCTTTGCACAATGACACTGATTAAATAAATAAGTCTCCTTTGGAAGGAGTAAAATTTGTATTGCATTTGGGGTTGTGAATTTATTTACCTCTTTCCCACCCCTTTGAGACCATTTAAAGTCTATCTGTGAAATAAAGATGTATAACAAAATTTGTGTCAGTATTTCATTCTTTAAATTATTTGCAATCTCATATTATATTTGTATGTATAGATATGTGTATGTATATATACATATATATTCAATCCACATAACTGAGAAATAGTAAAGAACAACAAATTTTATGTTGATTAACATTTTCATTTTGTACCCAGACTCAGCATTTACACAAATGAATTTTTGGGAATCCCTGTGTTTTCCAAGTTAACAGAATAGAAGTTTCATTATGAAAAATTATGCAAGGCACTTCTGTGTATAGTATATGGACGTGACTAAGTTTTCCTTTGGAACATTTCATGTAATGGTTCTGGTTTAAAGGGTTGCTGTTTCTAGAATGATACATCCCTGAGAAAATACTAATGATGATGCCTCAAGTTCCTTAGGTAAAGTTAAATGCTTTGTCATGTATCCTAAGGCACTATTGTAGCTTTTGGGGGTGGGGTGTGTGGGGGGGTAGCCATGACCATATAACTAGTTATGTCCTTTCTACATAATTCCAAGTTGTAATTCTGATTTTATTTGATGTCTTTTCCATGCCAGTCATCAGGAGTATGAAGATAAAAAGAACATGGTGCCTGCCTGCACAGCTCTCCAGTTGGTAAGAGATACAGTGAGCCAGGCAGTTTGAAAGTATAGTGCCATTAGTGCTGACATTCAGGTAGATACAGGATGTTTATGGGTTCCAGTAGCCCTTTTAGGAAGTGATTGCTCTAGCTTGCTTTCTATTGATATGATAAACACAATGACCAAAAGCAACTTGGGGAAAAAGTGGTTTACTTGGCTTATATGCCCTGATCACAGTCCATTGCTGAGGGAAACCAGGACAGGAACTCAAGCAGGAACCTGGAGGCAGGAACCCTGGAGAGATGCTGCTTACTGACTTGATCCCAATGGCTTCCTCAGCCTACTTTCTTATATAATTGAGGACTACCTGTCCAGGGGTAGCACTGCTCACAGTGGGCTGGACTTTCCCACACTAATAATTAATCAAGAAAATGCTCCCCCAAAACTTGCCTGCAGACCTATCTAATGCAGGTGGGTATTCTCCTCAATTGAGGTTCCCTCTTCTGAAATGACTCTAGCTTGTAACAAATTGACAAAGATACTAACCAACACAGTGATGCATGACAGTATTTCAAANCTGAAGAAAATTGGCAAGTTAGGCATGATAGCAACACAGACTGTCTATAGTAATCTCCTTACACTTCATGTTAGTCCTTGCTCATCTGTGAGGAATATTTGACATAGGGAGGCTACAACATACACATTTCTCTCCACACTCTGTTCTTTAGAAGCTTATCACTAAGTCAGACAGTGAAAGGAAGCAGAATTAAGTTTGTCCTCTTGGGGAGCAGATACTAAAGGCTGTGTGGAGATATGTTTAAAACCAACATTGGAAATGCAAATATTTTTATAGAAATACTTTGAGGCAATGTTTTTTTATATACTGTTTTGCTTAATAATTTTAGTATACAGTAGTCGAATTTGCCCTTGACAATTATTTCTATGGTTTCCAGTAGTGATGTTTTAGTTAACTAGTAGCTGAAAAGCAGTAAGAACATATAAGAATTCTGGCATAGGACAGAAGTAACTATATTCACCAGCTCGGCCCAGGACTATATTGCATGGAGTCACAGTGTTCTCTCTTCAATAACACCCAGGAGTTCATTTCNATATTCCAATGGACTTCAATTGCATTAGTGTTGCAGAATATTTCTTCACACGCTGTGAAGATGTGTCACTGTGGTTGGTTTAATAAAGAGCTGAATGGTCAACAGCTAGGCAGACAGAGGTTAAGCAGGACTTCTGGGGACAAAGAGGACTATGGGAAGAAGAAAGGCAGAGTTGCCAGCAGACACTGAGTAAGCAGGATGGTTTAGAGATGCCAGGGAGACACCAAAGAGGCTGAACATATGGTACAGAGTGTAGTTAACCGAGCCACATGGAAGAACATAGATTAATAAAATCAGGTGAATTTAAGTTATAAGAGTTAGTGGGACCAGCCTAAGCTAATGCCCAGCTTTTATAATTAGTAAGAAGTCTCTGTGTTGTTTTTTGTGAGCTGGTGGCTGATGAAAAAGTATGCTACATTAGAGAACTGAGTACTGCAAACAACGGTGCTTAGTGATCTCAGGAGAAGGTGTCTCACCCTTCAGTGAGAGTGCTCATTTGCATACACATATTTAGTCACAGGGTGTGTGGATTCAGTGATCTCCCAGAACCTGAAATAGACATTTTCAGGACAAGCCAGTTCTTCTTAAACTTTATAAACTCATTCCCAACTCCAGCTATCAGTTTACAACTTTCCAGATTTACATCTTAAATCTAGAAAATGCCACATGTGTACAGTAAGTAATTGGCCTAATATTTTCTGTAAATTGCTTTCAAAAGTGGCTTTCAAAAACATAGTAAATTGCTGGAACTTGACAACACATCTCTATGCCAGGCCAACTTCACTTCTGCAGCTAACAAGTCAGTCTTCAATTATTCATCCACACCACCTAATATCTAGGCTTTGATTGACAGCCATTGGTTTTAGGGACCTGGGATTCTTTTATACTGCAGTAAAACTTGTCACCTGATTCTTTTCATTCTCTTCAAATGTAAAATTAAAACTGTAAGCATAAAAAAAAATCTCCACCCTCTTTCAGTATCTCAGTGAGAGGTGATCACAGCTTACAATGCCTTTGGCCCCTGCTGCCCAGAGCTGCTCTGCAAGGCAGCTGTTTCCTCGGATTAACAGCTTCAGTGTTTTCTACTAAACATACAGAGTAACATACAGAGTATGTTCTTTCCTCCATCAGTTCTACAATGATAGAACNAAGCAATGAATAGCTATATTCACTGATGAAGACACCAGGTGGCTTGTGTTAAAACAGTACTACTAGATGGCTGCAGACTTTTCTANACCTTTCCTTAACAGATTACCAATATTAACTCTAAGTCAAATAATACCTTTGTACCATGAAGGAATCTTAGATTTGAAAAGCACTTTTGTCAATATTTGCATGACAAAAATAACTCAAGGGCCTTTTAAAAGGAGTCCTAGTGGGAACGGGTGTTATATTCTCTGATCTNTACACAGGAGGTGAGTTTGTTTAATAGTATATTTCAGAAATACTGTTTCTTAAGGGCAGTGGCCCATGCTTTGGTCTGCCATAGTCTCTTTGCAAGTGGAAACTTTGAATAGAAAATTCTGTAAAAAGAGTAAGCAATGGGGGTGGATGAGTGAATAAGAAAAAATTCATTACAGAAGATGGATGAACATACGACTTATCTCATGTGTGGCTGAGAATAAACATGGCCCTTGCATGTGACCATCAGCGTTAAATTTTCCATGATTAACTTGAACCAGCAGATCATTAATGATTGTACAGCCATTGGCTGGAAGCCAGCGGCTACTTATTCCAGGTAGTAGTGAAGAGAGCACAGGTGGTGGCAGACAGTGGAGAGTGTTGGTGACTGCTCTGCTTCGAGGTGCCACACTCTATGATCCTCCAAATTGGCCAATGAAGAGCCACAGAACCAGACCCTGTGCCCAATTACCAGGCCACCCTCAGCAGCTGTTCCTATGACACCAATAAGAGTTTTCTACTGNAGCAGCCCTTGCTGNAAGTTAGTGATGAGAAATCATCGTTGGCTTTTGACTTTAGAGTTCTTGGATTGAGGGTAGCACAGAAATCAGTTTCCTGTGATGAAATTTTCACTGTATTTCCTGGCATATGAGAATAAAATGATATTCCCAAAGATAAAATAAGAAAGGATCATAGGCATTTTCTAGGAAAGCTACACTTTAGTTGGTGCACAATGCGGTGCTGAAGATGACGCTGAGTTACCTCAGTGGAAATGTGGAGTCTTCTGAATTGCTAGTGTTGGCAATGCTGTTCCTGATGTGCAAGGTGTTTGCCAAGGGTCTGGAGAACTGGGTGTCAAATTTGTGAAGAGACCTGATAATGGTAAAGTCAAAGGCCAGGCATTTATTTGTGATCCCAAGAGCTACTGGAATGAACGTTTGAATTCGTACAAAATGGCAACTGTTTAGATCTGAGAGAATTCTTTGAGATGCCAGTGAAGATGTAAATAATAAAGAAAACACAGTTATTCAAGATATTAAGGCATTAGAAACATCTAGGAATGGATCATTCAAATTATTATTNAGTCAATTTCCCTTTCATATTTTGGCTGTATTCTTTCTTATCTGTTTAGAGATCTTAATTTCAAAGTACTACTTTAAAACTGAGCAGGAAAAATACACCTAAAATATGAGTGGCATCATTCCCTGGCTGAATAAAAGTGAAAGAACTGAGTGGATACCAGCATTCATCTCTCTCTGCTTCCTCATCGGGGACACAATGTGATCAGTCACATTATTTTTGCCCCCATGCCTCTCCCACCATGATGGACTATACCCACAAATCGTGAGTCCAACTAGTCTCGTTCTTCCTTATGTTGTTTTCCCAGATGTTTTGTCAGAGAGAAGTAACCAAGGCAGAAGCCTGGTACTAAGAGTTGAGTCACAGTTGTGAAACCCTATGGGAGTTGGTTTGTAAAAGAAATGTGGGTAAGGTTTTTTGTTTGTATGTTTTTGTTTTCAGTGTGTGTGTGTGTGGGGGGGTGTGTGTAGTAGTAGTAGTAGTAGTAGTAATAGTAGCAGTAGTAGTAGTAGTAGTAGTTGTTGTTGTTGTTGTTGTAGCAGTAGTAGAGAAGCCACAGAATGTAGAGAGCAGAGCTTACTATATTATTGTGGTGGAGTTCAGAAGACCATAATGCTGAGGAAAATACAGACAGTGTCATCTCATGTACTTTCAGAGGGGAACAAAAAGGTGGCCTTGGGATAAGATATCTCCTATCAAAGCCTCTAGCTTGTAAAAAGGTAAATTCACTTGAAAGGAGAAAAATGGAATNCAGAAGCCACTGGAGAAGTGCACTGCCAGAAAACAACCATTTAAGGATGCCTATAAGGATGTTTTCAGGAAGGTTTAAGTGAACAAGGAAGACACATCAAGAATGTGGGCAAACCATTCCATTGGCTGGGGTCCTGGGCTGACTAAAAAGGAAGAACTGAGTAGAANCTCAGTAACTACCTCTCTGCTTCCCTACTGTGACACAGTGTGACCAGNTGCTTCTTTTCAGGCTTCCCCAACTACAAGGGACTATACTGTCAAGCTGTGGACCAAATCACTTCTTTTACTTGTCTTTGTCAGGTATTTTATTACAGTAACAAGAAATATGGCTACAGCACCTTCAGACACCATTTACTACCTTCTGTTCTCTTCATATTTGCTTTGGATTCATCATTTTAAAAAATTAATTTTCTCTAGTCATTTTCTTGTGAGTTTTCAATTCTTCAGAAATAACTTTTACAAGGGGAAGCAAAGAACAGTGAGTTAAAATGAACTAGCTAATTAACTATTAGCATGTTGTAGAGTTGTGTACTTTATAATCCAAAGTCGTGGGAGGCTGAGGCAGGAGGATCACAAGTTTGAGGCTACCTCATTCTAGAATAAGTTCAAGGTACTAGCTGCACAATGAGACTGACTCAAAACACAAAAAGATAGAAAAA
>LZPO01008149.1:10496-31535 GCA_001675575.1 Neotoma lepida | reverse complement strand
AGGAGTTTTGAGGGCATTCTGTGATGCGTACTTACATCATAAAATCAAATGCAGGTCTATTATAATGCCCTTCACATTCAAGAACATGCCAAAGTATTTAACACACAACTTCTCATTAAATCAACAAGTAGCTTAGGGTACAAGATAAACTGTCTTATACAAAGAGACTGTCTCTGTGCAAAGAGAAATTATTTTGGATATTTTTGTAAGATTCTTCTGATTTTTAAAAAAAGGAAGTACAAAGGAAAACTAGTATAGCAATGTAATGAAACTTCACTTCCTTTGTAACAGCACAGTTGTGTTTTATAAATGTATTTTAAGGTTCTGTGATCATATTTGGTGAATCAACTAAAACTTCATCCATTATCATTTAATTGCAAGTGCAATTTTATTTTATTATATAAAAATNGCCAAAGTCATGAATTGCTATTTTGTTAGGAAAAAGAAAAAGTGACAGACATGATGTTAAATCTGATTTTATCTTATGAACCATTGCAAATACCACCTAAATTTTTTATCATTCTAATTTTGGTCCTAATTGAAGTTTCCCAGCCATGAGATTGTATGCATTAACTTTACTAATTAACTTCACAGCAAGAGAATCCATAATCTTAATGCTATTTGCTGATGTTCTATTTGTTCTACACAGGGCTGTTCTAGAATGACCTTATGTTCAATTTCCTCCATCAAGAATTCCACCTGTGTATTTGAATTTCTTTTTAAAAGGCACAGCAGTACATCTCCCAGGAAACCATTCAAGCTGTTCTCTGGGAAGCAGCAAGCTGCTTTCATTGAAGTTAGGATCCATGCTCTCCTCTCAACAGCCTAAGGTTTTCAGCTGGTGGCCTAACTCTCACTACAATCATTACAGGTTTATTAAGAAGAATAATGCTACTTGTGTGGAAGAATGTGAGAGATTGGGCAAGTTTGGAGGTCGACATATCAGCAGGCTCCTAAGATATCAAGCTATGGGGGCAGCACCTCAAGTGTCTCCTAATTCGCAGTGGGTTGAATGTGATGACTGCTGGTGGCATATTGTCCCCTCCACTAAGACAATGGAGTGTGCATGACAGTGTGAGAAGAGGAGAAAACTTTCAAAGCCACAAGCCACAGGCCGCAAGTGTGGTTTTCTGTGACCAGAAAAGACTCCTGAAACTAAATGTGAACAACTCAGTTAAGACAGCAAATGATGATAGCAAATTATGATGTATTAAATCAGTTGAACAGGGGGATTCCACACAGATCTGCCAGGAAAGTGTTATTGGAAAGCATGATGTCATTTTTTATATGTTCCTAAATTGATGACACAAGAAAATATTTACTTCCTTCAAAGAATTGTTCTAATATTATGGAGAGAATGAACAAACTTGTTTTATTCCTAATTTTAGTTGCCTGACTGTCCATTTAAGTTGATATTGGCTATANGCTTGCTGTAAACTTTCTCTGATATATTGTGGTACCTATTGAGAAAATTATCCACTCCTTTTGGATTTTCTAATTTGATGGAGTACAGGTTTTTAAAGTATGTCTTATGATTCTCTGGATTTCCTTATTGTATGTTGTTATGTCCTCTGATTTTGTTAATTTGGATGTTCTCTCTCTGCATTTTTGTTAATTTGGATAAGGGTCTGTCAATCTTATTGATTTTCTCAAAAAAATCTCTTTTGTTTCGTTGATTCTTTGTATTGTTTTCTCTATTTCTATTTTATTGATTTCAGCCCTGAGTTTGATTATTTCTTGCAGTCTACTCCTTCTGGTTATGATTTTTCCTTTTTGTTCTAGAGCTTTCAGATGTGCTGTTAAATTGCCAGTATGAGATCTNTCTAATATTTTCATGTGGACACTTAGTGATATGAACTTGCCTCTTAAAACCACATTCATTGTGTCCCATAAGTTTGGGTATGTTGTGTATTTATTTTCATTCAATTATGAAAAGTCTTTCATTTCTTTCTTGACCCACCCATTTTTCATAAAGTAGAGAGTTGTTCAGTTTCCATAAGAATTGTAAGTTTTCTGTTGTTGCTGATATCTAGCTTTAACCTGTGGTGGTCTGATAGGATGCCAGAGGTTATTTCAATTTTCTTGCTTTGTGTCTAAATATGTGGTCAATTTTTAAGAAAGTTCCACGAGGTGCTGAGAAGAAGGTATATTATTTTGTGTTTGAGTGAAATGTTCTGTAAATAACTATTAGGTCCATTTGGTTTTTACTATTTGTTAGCTCCAGCATTTCTCTGTCTAGTTTTTGTCTAAAGGACCTTCTGTTGGTGAAAGTGNGGTATATGTGATTTAAGTTGCCATAGTNTTTCTTTTACACANTTGGGTGTCCTTGTATTTGGTGCATACATGGTNAGAATTGAAATGTTTTCTCCATCTGTGGTAATTGAAAGTTTTGCTGGGTATAGCATTCTGGGCTGGCATCTTGTAGTCTCTCAGAGTCTGCAGCATTTCTGTCCAGGTACCTTCCGGCTTCTAGAGTATCCATTGAGAAGTCAGGTATAATTCTAAAAGGTCTGCTTTTATATGTTACTTGGTCTTTTTTTTTCCCTTTGCAGCTTTTAATGTTCTTTATTTGTTTCTTACATTAATGTTTTGATCATGTGCCAAGGGGACTTTCTTTTCTGGTCTAGTCTGTTTGGTGTTTTATATGCTTCTTGTATCTTTATAGGCATCTCCTTCTTCAGGTTAGGAAAATTTTTTTCTATAATTTTGTTGAAAATATTTTTGGGGCCTTTGAGCTGGGATTGTTCTCCTTTCCCTTTTCCTATTACTCTCAGATATGGTCTTTCCATGATACCCTAGATTTCTTGCACATTTTGTGTCAGCTTTTTATATTTAACATTTTTTGACAGAACTATACATTTCTTCTTGTCATATCTTCGATGNCTGATATTCTTTCTTCTGTCTCTTGTGTTCTGGTGGTGAAACTTGTCTCTATAGCTCCAGTTGGAGTTCNTAAATTTTTCATATCCAGAATTCCCTCAGTTTGGGTTTCTTTTATTGCTTCTATTTCCTTTTTCAGGTCTTGAACAGTTTTATTTTCTTCCTTTCATTCTTTGTGTTTTCATGGATTTCTTTAAGGGATTTATTCATTTCTTATTTAAGGACCTCTATCATATCCACACAGGCTGTCTTAAGGTCTTTTTCTTGTGCTTCAGCTATATTGGAATACTTGAGGTCTGCTGTGGTAGAGTTGCTAGGCTCTTGTGGAGACATATTATCCTGGCTGTTATTGATTGTGTTTTGATGCTGGTGTCTAGGCATCTAGGATATGGAAGATTATAGTTCTAGGTGCTGATACCTGTTTTGTCTTCGTTGGGTGTGGCTTTTATTTTATTTATCTATTTACTTATTTATTTATATATATATTTATCTATTTGTTAATTTATTTATTTATTTTTGGTTTCTGTTTTCTGTCTGGATTTTAGGAAAGTGTGTTGGGTGTGTATCGCCTGGTAGGAAATTTTTCTGTGGACCTGTGTTGTATGATACTTTGCTTGTGTTCTGACAAACAAAGCTTGCCCGAAGATCAGAGGTTAGACTTAGCCACTAGTTAACCATAGAAGCTAGGCAGTGGTAGCACACACCTTTAATCCCAGCACTTGAGAGGAGGAAGCAGGATGATCAGGAGTTCAAGGCTACTCCAGGCTACACGAGATTGAACCAGTCTAAAAGAGAAACAGAGTCAGATAGTGGTGGCTCTGTCTCTTATACACATCTAGATGTGTATAAGAGACAGCCGCAGGCCAGAAGAGGGTACCAGATCTCATTATAGATGATTGAGCCACCATATGGGTGCTGGGAATTGAACTCAGGGCCTCTGGAAAGGCAGCCAGTGCTCTTAACCTCTGAGCCATCTCCCTAGCCCCATAGGAAGTATACTTCTTTGCTTAGAGCCTTTACATTACTTTTTCTGTTTGTTTGTTTGTTTGTTTGTTTTTTGAGACAGGGTTTCTCTGTGTAGCTTTGGTGCCTTTCCTGGAACTCACTCGGTAGCCCAGGCTGGCCTCGAACTCACAGAGATCCGCCTGCCTCTGCCTCCCGAGTGCTGGGATTAAAGGCGCGCGCCGCCGCCACCACCACCACCCTACAGTGGCTCACATCTTTAATCTCAGCACTTGAGAGGATCATGCCTTTGATCCTAGCACTTGGGAGGCTCAAGCCTTTGATCCCAGTACTAGGGAGGTGTAGACAGGACTCAGCTCCCCCCCACCCATTTGGTCTGAGATTCATAGAGGTCAGTTTCTAGTGGCTGCTTCTCTGATCTTTCAGGTTTCACCCTCAATATCTGACTCTGTGTTTTTNTTGATTAAAACTAATTAGGATCATGCTTCAGATCTGGTATGTGTGGCCATTGGGGGTTACAGGTAAAATGTATTTCTGGATATTGGGAACTGATACTTAGGAATGGGAATGGGCTAGGGATCTGAGAGGGTTCACAGGAGGGAGGAAAGCAATGTTCCACCAGGATCTGTTTGTTTAGTCTCATAGGAATGGGGGCAGAGAGTGAAGAGGGGTCACCCCAGATGGTCTGTTATAGTACATGCTGGATTTGGAGGCTATAATAAAGCAACATATGGGGAGAAGAACATTAGGAGGGGGAAAGTCTGTGGGATCCACAAGAAATGTGGGCAGGAGGCAAAAAAGGCTGCAGCAGGTGTTCTGTTGCAAATTTAGAGATGAGATTGGGGGACTGAATTTGGAGGAGAGGAAGGAGTGGTGAAAGTCTTCAGTTAGCTTGCTGTTTCACTGGCTTGCTCAGCTAATGTGTCCCCAGGGAATGCCTGCTGGTATTGGAGATTGGCATAATGGGATGTGTTGGGGGAAGGAAGGATGGAGGAGAAGATCTTTGTGATCCCTTGGAGATGGGGTCAGGGAGGAAAGAGAGATTACAGCAGATGTTCTCCTACATACTTGGGGATAAGACTGGGGGANTGGATCTAGAAGAGTAGAAGGAGGGGTGAAGATCTGAAGTCATCCTACCTTCTTCACTGGCAGGAATACTGACTGTTTTCTTAATGTGACAATGGAAACAGTGAAATATCATGAAGTCCCACTTGTCTGTTCTTGGGAGTATTTCTTGTGCTACTTGAGTTCTTTCAGAAAGCTCTGGCCTAAATCTATATCTTAAAGTCATTTTCATGTTTTCCCAGTAGTGTCAGCATTTTAGGCCATAGATTAGTATCTTGGTTACACTTTGAATGAGTTTTTCCACAGGATGAGGGATAATGATGTAATTTCTTTCTGCTACTATCCACCCCACCCTGTACCATTTGTTGAAGAGGGTATGTTTTGTTCAATGTACGTTTTTCACACCCTTGTAAAAAAAGAAAGAGGCTGTAACTTTGTGAGTTTATTTCTGTATACACTATTCTTTTCTTTACTATATCTGTTTTTGTGCCAATACCCTGTTGACTTACTCATATGTTTATTTTTTAATGTAGCTCTATAGAATAATTTGAGATCTGGCATTTGATTCCCTCTGTATTTCTGCTTAGGTGTGCTTTGTCCCTTTGGAGTATTTGTTCCTTTCATATGCATTTTAGTATTACTTTTCCATTGGAGAATGTCACTAGAAACTTCTTTGTATCTATAGTTCACCTTTAGTAACAAACATTTTCGCAATATGAATTGTGTCAATCCATGAGCATGGGAGATCTTTCCATCATCTTGTGTTTCTTTTCAATTTCCTTATTGGGTGTTTTCAAAACTTCATTGTAAAGGACTTTCACTTTCCCGGTTGGATTTGTTCTGTTATTTTATGATTTATGAAGCTATTGTGACCGGAATGTTAAACTGATTTCTTTCCTGACAAAATTTTATTAATACAAAGGTCACTGATTTTTTTAAGTTGATGTTGATTCCTGCTACTTTGCTAAAAGTATTTAATAGTACTTATTTTATTATGGTATTAAATTTTTAAAATTTATTTTTGTACTTTATGTCTCAGCCAGTTTCCCCTTCCCTCTCTCCTCCCAGTCCCTTCCCCCTACCACTCCTCTGTTCCTACACCCCAATCCATTCCTCATCCATTTCTGTTTAGGAAAGAGCAGGTCTCCCATGAGTATCAACAAAACATGGCATATCAAGTTGCAGTAAGACTAAGTACCTCCCCATGTATTAAGGCTGAGCAAGGTGATCCAGTATGAGGAATAGTGTCCCAAAAGCCAGTAAAAGAGTTGGAGACAACCCTGGTTTCCACTGTCCCACAAGAGGACCAAGTCACACAGGTGTAACATATATGCAGAGCCTAGGTCAGTCCCATGCAGGCTTCCTGATTATCAGTTCAGGTTCTGGGACCTCCTATGAGCTCAGGTTAGTTGATAAGGTGCATTTTCTTGTGGTGTCCTTGACCCCTCTGGCTCCTCCAATCTCTTCTTGCCCTCTTCTGCAGGATTCCCCATACTCAGCCTAATGTTTGCCTGTGGGTCTGCATCTGTTCCCATCAGTTGCTCTGATGGCGTCTCTCTGATGACAAATGGGCAAGGCACCAATCTGGTCACAGGAGACATCCAGTTCAGGCTAGGAATGTGCTATTGCTAGGAGTTAGCTGGGTCATCCTTGTAGATTCTTGGAAAATTCCCTTGTCCTAGGTTTTACCTGACCCCGAAATGTGCCCCCTTTCTAGCAGTCTTTTCCAGTACCCTCCTACTCTGTCNGTCCTAACCTGATCGCTCGTGTTCCCATCCCTACCTTCCTTTAGTCCACTGACAAAATTTTTTCTATTTCCCCTTCCCACGGAGATCCAGGCATACTCCCATGAACTCTTCCTGTTACCTAGTCTCTCTGGGTCTGTGGACTGTAGCATAGTTAACCTTTGTTTTAGAGCTAATATCCACTTATGAGTGAGTACATACCACATTTTTCTTTCTTGGTCTGGGTTATCTCACTCAGAATGTTTTTTTCTAGTTTCATCTATTTGCCTCACATTTCCTGGTGTCCTTGTTTTTAACATCTGTGTAATTCTCCATTATGTAAATGTACCAATTTTCTTTATCCTTTCCTCAGTTGAGGGACATCTAAGTTGTTTCCAAGTTGATGCAAGTTGATAGTTGAGCAAGTGTCCTTTGGGTATATGCCCAAGAACAGTTTAGTTGGGTCTTGTGGCAGATTGATTTCCAGTTTCTGATAAATGACCACATTGACTTCCAAAGTGGCTGTACAAGTTTGCACTCACACCATCAATTCAGTATTCCCTTTGCTCCACATCCTCTCCACATAGGCTGTCACTTGTCTTTTTTATCTTACCCATTCTGACAGGTGTAAAATGGAATCTCAGAATTGTTTTGATTTGCATTTTTATGTTAGCTAAGGATTGTAGNTTTTTTTTCTTCTCTCTCTCTTTGGGAGTCCACCACTTGGCTGGTTCTCAAATAAATACATGGAGACTTATTCTTACATATGATTGTCCTGCCTTAGCTTGGCTTGTTTCTAGCCAGCTTTTCTAACTTAAATTATCCATTTTCTCTTTAACTACATTTTGCCTCTGGGCTTTTTAACCTTTCTTTATTCTATATATCTTTCTTTCCTTCTTACTCCTAGCTGGGTGGGTGGCTGGGTGGCTGGCCCCTGGAGTCCTCNTCTCCTTCTCCTTTTCTCCCTCCTCACTCTCTTCTCTATATTTCTCCTCCTATTTATTCTCTGTGGCTGTGAGCCCTGCCCATTTCTCTCTCCTGCCTATCTATTGGATATTCAGCTCCTTATTAGACCAATCAAGTGTTTTAGGCAGGCAAAGTAACACAGCTTCACAAAGTTAAACAAATGCAACACATTTTTGCAGCATTAATTAAGGCACCAGAAACAAACATAATACATCTTTACACAGTTAAAATAATACACTACAGCAAAGGATGTTGAACATCTCCTTAAGTGTTTCTCAGCCATTTAATATTTTTTTGTTGAGAATCTCTGTGTAGATCTGTACTCCATTTTTTTAATTGGATTATTTAGTTTCTTGATATCTGGTTTCTTGAGTTCTTTATATATTTTGGAAATTATCCCTCTATTGAATGTGGGGTTGGTGAAGGTCTTTTCCCATTCTGTAGGCTGCCACTTTGTCCAACTGACAATGTCCTTTGTCTTACAGAAATTTTTCAATTTCATGAGGTCCTATTTGTTAATTGTCAATCTTAGTGCCTGTGCTATTGGTGTTCTTTTCAGGAATTTGTCTCCTATGCCAATGAATTNGAGATTATTTCCCACTTTTCCTTATATTATGTTCAGCGTATCTGGATTTATGTCGAGGCTTTTGATCCACTTGGACTTGAGTTTTGTACAGGGTGATAGATATCGATCTATTTGCATTCTTCTACATTCCAACATCCAGTTAGACCAGCACGATTTGTTGAAGATGCTTTCTTTTTTCCATTGTATAATTTTGGCTTCTTTGTATAAANTCAAGTGTCCATAGGTGTGTGGATTTATGTCTGGGTCTTTGATTTAATTCCATTGATCCACCTGTCTGTTTTTATACCAATACCATGCAGTTTTTATTACTGCAAGTTTGTAGTAGAGCTTGAAATCAGGGATGGTGATACTTTTGAAAGTTCGTTTATTTTATAAGATTGTTTTAGCTACCCTGGGTTTTTTTTTGTTTGTTTTTCCATATAAAATTGAATATTTTTCCTTCAAGGTTTGTAAAGAATTGTGCTGATATTTACTGAGGATTCCATTGAATCTGTGCATTGCTTCTGGTAAGATGGTCATTTTTACTATAATAATCTTACTGATCCATGAGCATGGAAGATCTTTCCATCTTCTGATATCTTCTTCAATTTCTTTCATCAAAGACTTGAAGTTCTTGTTACACAGGTCTTTCACTTGCTTGGCTAGAGTTACTGTAAGGAAAGTGGCACCCTGGCCTTGGAGCTCTGACCAGGGAAAAAAACACAGCCTGGGTTTGGGACCTGAGCCAGAGAAATAACCACTTTATCCCCAAACCNAGAACTAAGGAAACATGCCCTGACTCTGAAANTAGTNCCAAAATAACACTNTTGGTCCCAAGAGTCAGAGTCAGTNAAAGATATGTGCCCTGGCCTTAGAATTAGTGACCAAAAGCCAAAAAAGGCCAGTGAAAGAAACACAGTTTGGCCCTCACATCAGGGCCATCTTTGCCCCTAGCCCACAGAACTGACCAATCCCAGGGCAGGGAAAAAACTAGCCAATCCCTGTTGACTCCACCCCCTGGCCATCCTATATAAAGAGCCCCTGCCTGGGCAGTTTTGAGCTGTTTTCTCTACCCTGGTAGAGGCAGCTACTCTCCTGGACTCCTCCTCCCCAAATAAATCTCTTTCTTAAAAGAGTTTTGGGTGTGAAGACCTTGATTCACCAGATAGAAGATCGTTGCTGTGACGTCCCATAGTGGACTGAGCAAAGAGGAGCTGAACAGAAGATCATTGCTGCGATGTCCCATAGTGGACTGAGCAAAGGAGAGAGAGCTGAGTAACACTTAGGCCTGAGAAGCAGAGCTCTGCTAGGAAGCCCCCTTAAGTGGGGGCTGAGCAAACCTCAGCTGTAGGGGCTCTCCAGGAGAGAAGCAGGATTGCTATATCCTGCGGGAAGACCATCCCCCACCACACCAGGCATAGCCTGACTCTCCTGAACTATCAGGATACCCATCCCTGCTGAAGCAGTTCTAGGCCTGACTCTCCTGAGCAGTCAGAATAACTTCCCCTCCAAGGCTGGGCTGACTCCTTGCAGCCCCAGCAGTCAGAGCCCACAGAGTTGCAACTTTGTTGCAACTGGGACCAAGCCCACTGAGATGCAACAAAGTACCTATAGTTATACTAGGATATTTTATATTATTTGAGGGTATTATAAAAGGTGTTGATTCTCTGATTTCTTTCTCATCCTGTTTATTGTTTATATATAGGAGGAGGACTACTGATTTTTTTGAGTTACTCTTGTATCCAGCCACTTGATTAAAGGTGTTTATTAGCTATAGGAATTCTCTGGTAGAGTTTTGGGGGTTGCTTATGTATACTATCATATCATTGGCAAATAATGATACTTTGACTTCTTCCTTTTCAATTTGTATCCCCTTGACATCCTTTAGTTTTTTATTGCTTTAGCTAGAACTTCAAGTACTATATTGAATACATATGGAGAGAGTGGACAACCTTATCTTGTTCCTAATTTTAGTGGAATTGCTTTGAGTTTCTCCCCATTAATTTGATGTTGGCAATTGGCTTGGTGTATAATGTTTTTATTATGTTTGTGTATGTCCCTTGTATTCCTGATCTCTTCAAACTTTTATCATGAAGGGGTATTAGATTTTGTTAAATGTTTTTTTCAGCATCTGAGACAATACTGCTTTTTTGATCTTTCAGTTTGTTTATATGGTTTATTATATTGACTGATTTTTGTATGTTGAACCATCCCTACATCTCTGGGATGAAACCTACTTGATCTTGGTGGCTGATCTTTCTTATGTGTTTTTAGATTCAGTTTGCCAGTATTTTATTGAGTATTTTTGCATAAAAGTTCATGAATGAAATTGGCCTGTAATTCTCTTTCTTTGTTGAATCTTTGTGTGATTTGGGTATCAAGGTGACTGTGGCCTCTTAGAAAGAATTTGGCAATGTTCATTCTCTTTCTCTTTTGTGGAATAATTTGAGTAATATTGATATTAGTTCTTCTTTGAAATTCTGATAGAATTCTGTGATAAAACCATCTTGTTTTGAGCTTTTTTGATTTGGAGAATTTTATTGACTGCTTTTATTTTCTTAGGGGTTATAGGTCTATTTAAATTGTTCATGTGATCTTGATTTNACTTTGGAAAGTGGTATCTATCAAGAAATTTGTCCATTTCTTTTAGATTTTCCAGTTTTGTAGAGTACAGATTTTTGAAGTATGACCTGATGATTCTCTGGGTTTCCTTGGAGTCTGTTGTTATTGATAGATTTTTTTGTACTCCAGTTGTGGTTTTCTCCTCTGATGCAGTAAGCCAGATCAAGCCAAATTAAAAAGTAAAAGCTCAGGTTTATTTATTNGGGCAAAGCACTCTCAGGTGACCCTCCAGCACCTAGAGATCAAGGTGGGAGAAGGGGGCAGAAGAAAAATCACATGATGGATCTAAAGGAGGGGGCTTAAATACCTTGTAGGTCGGGGGGTAATGACATGTCTTTCACAAGCTGGGTTTGTGCCCAATTATGGTGTGCTTTTATGCGAGGTCTTGAGCTGCTGGCAACTGTAAGGGAGGAGCCACTGCCACTGTGGCCAAGAATGCCGTACTCAGCTTTTGTTGGCTTTTCTGAGAGGATAGGGTTTGGAGAGAGAACTGGGGTGAGTTGAGATTCCAGCCAAATAGTTATGTCCCCCTTTTGGTTTCTGATTTTGTTGATTTGCATATTCTCTCTCTGTCTTTTAGTTCATTTGGATAAGGGTTTACTGTTTTGTTGATTTCCTTGAAGAACCAAGTCTTTGTTTCATTGATTCTTTGAATTGTTCTCTTTGTTTCTATTTCATTGATTTCAGCCCTCAGTTTGATTATTTTCTGCAGTCTACTCTTCTTAGATGTTTTGCTTCTTTTTGTTTTAGAGTTTTCAGGTGCATTGTTAAGTCATTAGTATAAGATATGTTGTAGAGCAGGATATATAGCAAGGTGGGGGGTCAGGGTAGGTATGAGGGTGTGCAGTCTGGGTTTGTTGGGTAGGCTTTAAGTGGTTTGTTGGCAGTGTCTTACCTGGGGTTTATAGGACCAGTCTGACCTTCCATAAGGCTGCTGGGGATGTTGGCCCTTGTATGGAGCCCAAAGGAAGGTGTCATGATATTTAAAATTTTAATTTTTTCTCTTTTCCATTGTGTGATGAGTGTGTACATGCTTAGTATCATGTGTGTGTATGAGCATTTGTGTGTGCATGTGTCCATATATGTATATGGAGGCCCCAAACTGATGTCCAGAATCATCTTCCATTGCTCTTCTACCATATAACATTGAAACATCCTCTCTCAATTAAACCCAGAGCTTTTTCATATGTATAATCTTGCTAGCCAGCTTGTTCTGGAGAACCCCTGTCTTTGCCTTCCTGAAATATAATACCTTTCCTTTACAGAGGGTTCTGGAAATTTGAACTCCAGTCTTCACACACGCACAGTAACCACTAAGCCAACAAACACTCTTTTAAGTATTGGATCATTTCATCTACAAGTATGAATAAATTGAATTCTTCCTTTTTGGTTTTTATTCTTTTTTGTTTTCTTGACTTATTACTCTAGTTAAGATTTCAAGTACTATATTGAATAATAATGTAGAGAGTAGATACTCACATCTTATTTCTGACTTTAGAGGAGATAATTTTCATCTTTCAACATTTAATAGAATAGTAACTATATATTTCTAGTACAATTCCTTTATTACATTAACACGTGTAGGCGGAGTATTCCGGTCCTGCAGCTGCTCTCAAATAATCACTCAGAGGCTTAATATTCCTTGTAAATGCTCAGCCGATAACTCAGGCTTGTCACTAACTAACTCTTACAACTTAACCAATTTCTATTGCCCTATGTGTTGTTCCAAGGCTTGTGGCTTTTACCTCTATCCCATTTTGTATGTCTGACTCATTCTCCATCTGGCTAGCAACTCCCCTGACTCCACTCTTCCTTATCCCATCATTTGCAGTTTGGTTTTCTCACCTAACTTTATCCTGTTCAGCTATTGGCCAGTCATCTTGTTAATTAAACCAATCATAGCAATATATATTCACACAGTGTATAGAACAATTATTTCACAGCACACATGTGTTTCTGTTCTTAGTTTCTTTAGGACTTTAATAATTAAAGATGCTGAACTTTGCCAAAACTTTTTTTTTGCATGTTATTTCTGTCCTTGTGCCTATTTATATTTTACATTACTTACTGATTGGAAAATGCCAAACCATTCTTGCATCTTTGCAACAGCTTATTTGTGGTATATGATCTTTTAAATGTGTTGTTGAATTCCATTTGCAAATGTTTCTGAGAAATTTTGCATCTATGTTCCTATATTCATCAGGGAAATTGGTGTATAGTTTTTGTGTGTACTTCCTAGTTTTTATGTCAACTTGTTACTAACTAGAGTCAGGTGAGAACAGCGAGCCTCAACTGAGAAAATGTCTCCATAGGATTGGGCTGTAAGGTATTTTCTTAATTAGTGATTAATATGGAAGGCTCTGACCCATTGTGGGTGGGGCCACCTTTGGGCTGGTGGTCCTGGGTTCTATAACAAAACAACCTTAACAAGCCATGAGGAGCAAGCTAGTAAGCAGCACTCCTCCATGGCCTCTATCATTTCCTGCCTCCAGGTTCTTGTCTTGAAGTTCTCCCCCGACTTACCTGGATGGTAAACAACAAACTGTAAGATGATATAAACTCTTTCTTCCCCAAGTGTTTTTGGTCATGGTGTTTCATCATAGCAATAGATACCCTAACTAAGAGAGTGTGTTTGTTTCCATATCAGTGTAATGTTGACTATGGGATGAATTTATTAGAGTTCTCTTTCTATTACATGGAACAAGCAGAGGTTCACTGGTGTTTGTTCTTCAGAAGGTCTTATACTATGAGGTTTTCTCTTTCAGAGACTCTTCAGGCTTATTATCTAGTAATAGATCTGTTACCTATTATAAATCTTGATTTCATGTTAGTAGGTCATACATGTGTAGAATTTATTCATATTTGATAATTTTCCCAGTGTTTTTGAAATAACAGTTTTTAAGTGTACCTTAATGATTCTCTGGATTTCATTAATGTCTGTTTTCATATTTCCATTGCCAACTTTAATTGCATTAATTTAAATTTCTTCCTCTCTTTCTTTTGGTTAGTTTGGCTAGGGATTTGTCACTATTGCTTTCTTTTTCAAAAGCCAACTTTCTTTCATTGATTTTTTTTTAGTAGAGATTATCCTTGTCATTTCACTAATGTCTTCCCCAATTTTTATTATTATTATTTCTGTACACTGCATTGGTATTTGGCTTGTTAATTTCATAAGTCCTTGAAGTACATTGGTCAGTTATTTAATTGAATCTTTCTGATTTTTTATTCAAGTTCTTGCATAATCAACTTTAGAAATCAGATTGCTATTTTATATTATTTTTCTTTTTTTAAACATTTTCATACAGTATATTTTGATCATATTTTCCTCTCCCCAATCTCTTCCCAGAACATACACATTCGACTTTATGTTCTTTCTCTCTCTCTTAAAATAGTCACACACACAAGGAAATCAAAACAAATGAGCAAAAAACCAACAAGACAAAAAAAGCCAAAATCAAAACAAAATGAAATAAAAAGTCCATCAAAAAAAGTCAAGGAGTTTTGTCGTATTGACTGTGTCCTTTGCCTTACAGAAGCTTCTCAGTTTCAGGTGGTCCCATTTATTAATTGTTGCTCTCAGTGTCTGTGCTACTGGTGTTATATTTAGGAAGTAGTCTCCTACACCATTGTGTTCAAGGCTACTTCCCACTTTCTCTTCTATCAGGTTCAGTATACCTGGGTTTATGTTGAGGTCTTTGATCCATTTGAACTTTTTTGTGCACGACGATAGATATGGATCTATTTGCAATCTTCTACATATAAATATCCAGTTATGCCAGCACCATTTGTTGAAGATGCTTTCTTTTTTCCACTGTATAATTTTGGCTTCTTTGTCAAAAAGTCAGGTGTTCCTAGGTGTGATGATTAATGTCAGGTCTTTGATTCAATTCCATTGGTCCACTTGTTGGTTTTATGCCAATACCAAGCTGTTTTTATTACTATAGCTCTATAGTAGAGCTTGAAGTCAGGGATGGTGATGCCTCCAGAACTTCCTTTATTGTACAGGATTGTTTTGGCTATCCTGGGCTTTTTGTTTTTCCATATGTAGTTGAGTATTGTTCTTTCGAGGTCTGTGAAGAATTGCATTGGGATTTTGATGGGGATTGTATGTGTGGCTTGATCTGTTTGTGAGTCCCCTGGCAATTGGACCAGGACTCATCCCAAGTACATGAACTGGCTTTTTTAGAGCCCATTCCCTATGGTGCCATGTCTTACTCAGCCTTGATGCAGGGGAGAGGGGCTTGGGCCTGCCCCAACTTGGTATACCAGCTTCTGTTGAATACCATAGAGATGCCTTACCCCCTACGAGGAGTGGGGGGGATGGGGGAAGTGAGGAGGGAAGCAGGAGAAGGGGAAGGAGGGGGAACAGTGGGTGGTATGTAAATGAAAAAAAAACTTTAAATAAACAAGTAAAATTTAAAAAAAACAACTCGAGGAGTTTGTTTTGTATTAGCTACTTCTGAGCAGAGGGCTGCCATAGATTACAGTTGATAGTCCCACTTACACTCCATTGGGAAGAACTGATTTTCCCTTTGCCAATGGGTATGAATTGCAAATAGCTTCCTGGTTAGAGTAGGACCCCATGTTTACTTTCCTCTCTCAATCAGGCTTCAACCTGTGCAGGCCTTCTGCATACTNCCACATATGATTTCATATGTGCTCCAGTCTTATTGTGTCCAAAAGACCTTATTTCCTTGGTGTCTTCCATGCCCACTGTCTCTTATAATCTTTCAACCTCACCATAGTTCCCATGAGGGGAGGGATTTGATAGAGACATCCAATTTTAGACTAAGTGTTCCGAAGTCTCTCATTCTCTTCATGTTGATCAGTCTCTGTATCTGTTCCCATCTACTGCCGGAGGAAGCTTCTCTGATGATGACTGATCAAGACACTGATCTATGAGTATAGCAGAATNTCCTTATAAGTAATTTTCTTGCTATGTTCCTTTAGCAGAAAAATAGTATTAGATTTTATTCTAGGCCCATGTACTATCTAGTCTCAGATCCTTGGCTACTTTAGCAATGTCAAGTACAGGTTTCATTTCACAGATTGTGCCTTAAATCTAACCAAAAAGTGGTTGATTAGTCCTATAACATGTGCCACTATTGCACTAGTGTATCTTGAAGGAAGGGTACTATTGTAGGTCATGGGGTTTGTAGCTGGGTGATACTGATAATTGCCTATCTCCTCTGATAGCATGCAGAGTGCCTTTCAGTACCATGAATACTAGTCAGTAGGATTATATCTCCTAGTTAAGCACCAGCTTGAATTCCCCATGTTCAAAGACATAAGTAAGTGTTGTCTTCAAAATAAGGGCTTACTGTTAGGTTGTNGAGAGCAATCAATAGCTTTTGATGTTGGGGGTNGGGGTGGTCCATAAGACTCCTTTGGCCAATGACCCAATAAGATATAATGTTTTCTTAGCACTGGAGGTTTTACTTGGTGGCATATGATGTCTCGTTTCAGAATTGTCTATCCTATTTTATAGTGACTTCATTTAGATGCAGTGTGTATGTGTGTATGTGTGTGTGTGTGTGTGTGTGTGTGTGTTAGAAAGATTCAGTAGTAGTATGCTTCTATATGGTTTTTTAAATGGCCTTTATTGTTAGTTGTCCCTCCCTTTATTTCCTCCTTTATTCTTCTCTCACAACTTCTATTCTATCTTTTTCTTAATCTCTCCATAACACTGCATTCTCTTTCCCCTCCTTAGAAGATCCTCTCCTCCCCTCTGGTCACTTACTGTGTACTTAATCTCTGTGGTTTTGTACTANAGAACAGATATTGAAAGGTTAAAGAGTAATAATTGTATATAAGAGGAAAAATATATGATATTTGTCTTTTAGGGTCTNNGTTACCATACCCAGGATGATTTTTTTCCTTAGCTCTGTCCATTTACCTGAAAATTTCATTTTCTTTTGTTTGTTTGTTTTGTGTTTGTTTGTTTGTTTTTTGAGACAAGGTGTAGCTTTGGAGCCTGTTCTGGAACTCACTTTGTAGACCAGATTGGCCTTGAACTCACAGAGATCCATCTGCCTGCCTCTGCTTCCCAAATGCTAGGATTAAAGGTGTGTGCCACCACTGCCCAGCAAATTTCATTTTCTTAACAGACAAATAATATCAATTACATAAATGTACCACATTATCATTTCCAATTCCTGGCTATAACAAATATGGATAGGCAAGTATCTATATAATAGAGTGTAGAATCCTTTTGGTATATTCCCAAGAGTGATATAGCTGGATCTTCAGGTAGATCTATTCCTACTTTTCTGAAGAACCTCTATACAGATTTCCGTAATGGCTATAACAGTTTGCACTCCCACTAGCAACAAATAAGTGCTCACCTTTCCCCAAATCCATGCCAGCATGTACTGTCATTTGTTTCACAGATCTTGGCCATTCTGACTGGGATAAGATGAAATCTCAAAGTAGCTTTAATCTGCATTTCCCTGATTGCTAAGGATGTTGAACATTTCTTTAAGTGCTTCTAGGCCATTTGTGTTTCATATTTTTGAAAATTCTTTGCTTATTTCTACACCCCATTTTTAATTGGGTTGTTTTCTTGATATCCACTTTTTAAAGTTCTTTATATATTTTATATATTAATCCTCTATTATATATATAATTGCTAAAAAAATTCTCATTCTGTAGGCTGCTCCTTTGCTTGAATGATGGTGTCTTTTGCTACACAGAAGTTTTTCATCTTTATGAGATCTGACTTACCAAATGTTCTTAGTGCATATACAGTTGGTATTCCATTCAAGAGCATTCTCTCTTGTGCCAATAAGTTCAAGAACATTCCTCACTTTTTCTTCTGACAAATTCAGAGTGTCTACTCCTCGGTTGAGGTCCTTGGTCCATTTGAAGTTGAGTTTTGTGTAGGGTAATAGATAGGGATTTATTTTTGTTTTTCTATATGTAGCCATCCAATTTGAGAAGCACCATTTCTTGAAAATGTTGTCTTTCTGTCAGTGTTTATTTTTTCATTCCTTGTTAAAAATTAGATATCTAGCCAGGCGGTGGTGGTGCACACCTTTAATCCCAGCACTCGGGAGGCAGAGGCAGGCTGATCTCTGTGAGTTCGAGGCCAGCCTGGGCTACCGAGTGAGTTCCAGGAAAGGCACAAAGCTACACAGAGAAACCCTGTCTCGAAAAACCAAAAATAAATAAATAAATAAATAAATAAANAAATAAATAAATAAATAAATAAAAATAAAAATTAGGTATCTATAATTTGTCTGGGTCTTCAATTATATTCTATTGATCAACATGTCTGTTTTATGCTGATACCATGTTGAATTTATTACTATAGATTTGTAGAACAACTTGAAATATAAGATTGTGAAACTCTGAGAACTCTAGTAGTTCTTTTGATTATTGTTTATGATTGTGTTACCCATCCTGTTTTTCGTTTTCTTTGTGTTGTCTGTGTGCATGTCACTTTTGGTAAGATGACCATTTTCACTAAATTAATACTACCAACCCTTGAGCATGGGAGATTTTTCCATTTTCTCATGTCTTCTCCAATTTTGTCCTTCAATGCTTTAAAGTTCTGTTATGCAAGTTTTTTGCTATCATAGTTAGAGTTATCTCAAGACGTTCTATTTTCTAAAGGTATTGAGAATGGTACTGTTTCCTTGATTTCTTTTGCAGTCTGTTTGTCATTTGTGTACAGGAAGGCTACTGATTTTTGTGAATGGATTTTGCATCCTGCTACTTTGCTGAAAATGTTTATCAGCTGTAGAGGCTTCCTGATGAAGTTTTTAGGGTCTAAAAATAAATATGTACAAAATCATATCATATGCAATTAAAGACACTTTTTGATTTCTTCATTTCCTATTTGTATCCCCTTGATCTCCTTCAACTGTCTTATTGCTCTAGCTAAGACTGCAAGTACTATATTGAATAAGTGTGGAAAGTAGGAATATCCTTGTCATGTTCCTTACTTTAGTGGAAACGCTTTGTGTTTCTCTCCATTTGGGTTGATGTTGGCTGTGGGCTTGCTGTAAATTGCCTTTTTTATGTTGAGGTATGTCCCTTGTATCCCTAATCTCTATAGGACTTTTATCACAATGGGGTGTTGGATTTTGTCAAAGGACATTTCTACATCTAATGAGATGATCATGTGGTTTTTGTCATTTGGTCTGCTTATGTGGTTGATGACATTTATTGATTTACATATGTCAAACCATCCTTGCATCTCTGGGATGAAGGCAATTTGATCATGGTGAATGATCTTTTTGCAGGTGTTTAATTGAGAATTTTTGCATCTGTGTTCTTAAGGAGTATTGGTTTGCAATTTTCTTTTCCTGTTGATTTGTGTGTGTGTGTGTGTGTGTGTGTGTGTGTGTGTGTGTCTGTGTGTGTGATTTAGATAGCAGAGTATTGGCGATGTCATAAAAAGAACTAGGAAATGTCCCTTCAGTTTCAATATTGCAGAATAACTTGAGCAGTGTTGGCATTAATTCTTCTTCAAATTCTGCACTGAATCTACCTAGCCCTCAGCTGTTTTTGTTAGAAGCTTTTTAATTACTGCCTCTCTTTCATTAACAGCTATCAGTCTGTTTAAATTGCTTATTTAATATTCATTTAACTCTGAGGGGTCTTATTTATCAAGGAATTTATGCTTTTTTAGGTTCTCCAGTTTGGTGGATTTTTAGAAGTATGTATATTTGATTTTTTTAATTTTTAAAAATTTTTAAAATATGGTACAAATTTTTAAAATATATCCTTATGATTCTCTAAATTTTCTTGGAGTATGTTGTAATGTTCCCACCTGAATCTCTAATTTTGTTAATTAGAATCCCCTATTGGTGTATTTTGATTAATTTGGCTAGGGGTTTGTTAAACTTACAGATTTTCTCAAAGAACCAAGTCTTCATTTCATTAATTCTTTGTTGTTCTCTTTGTTTTTGTTTTGTTTCTGTTTCATAGGCTTTAGCCTGTGTTTATTTCTGCCCATCTACTCTTTATNGGTATTATTTCTTCTTGTTTGCCTAGAGCTTTAAAATGTGTCATTAAATTGCTAATATGAGATAATCTCCAGTTATTTGTTGTAGAACTTAGTGCCATTGAACTTGCCTCCTAGAAATGCCTTCATTGTGACCCTTACATTTGGTTATGTTGTATTCTTATTTTCATAGAATTCTGAAAAGTGTTTCATGTCCTTCTTGATTTCTGTTTTGACCCAATTTTTTATATTGAAAATAGATTCTTCTCTTAAACAATGCATCCCTACCACAGTTTCCCCTCTCTCTACTTCTCCCAGCTTGCCACCTCCACTGTTCCCGAGATTCACACCCCTTCAGAAAAGTGTCAGCTTCCAAGAGTCAACAGCCAAACATAACAAAACAAGATACAATAAAACAAGGCAAAGGCCCTCATATCAAGGCTAGTCAAGGCCTACAGTCAGACATTATGCAGAGAGAGACTCTAAATTGTATGTCTTTATCATGTCGCTCCCCTCAGAGATGGGGGAATCCTGTGGAAGAGCAGGAGGAAAGAAGTCANAGTCAGAGGGGATNGTGGACACGGGAGAACATGGCCCCCTGAATCAACTAAGCAGGGCTCATAGGGGCTCACAGAGACTGAAGCAGTAAGTGCCAGGGAACTGCAAGGGTCTGCACGAGGTTCTCCNCATACATGTTATGGCTGTTAGCTTGGTGGTTTTGTGGAACTCCTAACAATGAAAGTGAGTGTATCTCTGACTCATTTGACTGCTCTTGGAACTCTTTTCCTCCTAATGACCCAGTTTTCATTCAGTAGTGAGTTATTCAGTTTCCATAACTTTGTATACTTTCTGCTATTTCTATTGTTGATAGCCAGCTTGAATTCATGGTGTTGGGAGAGAATGCAGGGTGTTATTTCAATTTCTTAATATCTGCTGATATATTTTTTACTTTGAAATATTTTAATCCTAGGAAGACTGTGACTAATACAAATGAAAGAGGAGAATAGAAAATAAAAATAAAATCAGTCTTTTAAATCATATGAGTACTTATTAACTTACTCAACATTGCTAAATGACATGAGATAATTTTTCCATGGAAGTCATGTTGACATCCATTGGAAAATTAATTTAAATATTATTTTTATGTTTTATTATTTAAAACAATTTTTAAATTTAAACGTATTTTGACCATATTCTTCCCCTCCCCCAAGTCTTTCCAGATCTTCTCCCCATCCCTATCCACTAAACTTTAAGTTCTTTCTCAAAAACAAATAAAACCCTATGCAACAACAAAACCACCCAAA
>LZPO01008149.1:0-10430 GCA_001675575.1 Neotoma lepida | reverse complement strand
CACACACACACACACACACACACACACACACACACACACACACACATACACACATACAACTCTGGAGGTCCTTTGTATGTTGTTCAACTACCTCCAAATATGAGGCTTGTACTAAAGTAGTTGATATATCCAGTGTCAGTCTATCGAGAAAATTGATTTTACCTTTCCTAGCAGGTGTAACTGACAGTTTAGCTATAAACCTTTACTCTAGTTCCTAGGTTTTCATTCATCCATTCATTCATTTTTTTAATGTAAAAAAATTAAATATAATAAAATAAAGCAAAAACTATCACGTCAAAGTTGGACAAGACAAATCAACAGAAGAAAAAGAGTCCAAGATAAGGCACAAAGATCAGAGATCCACTTGTTCACACATTCAGGAATCCTATAAAAACATTAAATTGGAATGCATATTTGTCCTTTTGTATCTATCAGTGTTTGTTTTATGAACCCTGAAGCTCCAAAATTTGGTACATGTATATTTATAAATATCATATCTTATGTATTTTCCCTTTATTAATGTGTAGTGAACTTCATTACTTCTTATGCTAATTCTAGTTTGAAATACATCTGTTATCATAAATATATTCATTTTATTTCTATTTGTTTATTAACTGATTTTTGCCACTCAGTGAATGTCATTGGCATCGTTATGTTACTTGGAGACATAACTTGGTAGTTAGATCTTGTTTTCCAATCCAGTCGGATAATCTGAGTCTTTTAATTGGAAAGTTAAGATTACTTAGATTTAAAGCTATTATTGAGAGGAGTCTACTAATATAGCACCAAAAAAGCCTAAGAGAAAATGGTAAAAAAAAAAAAGTAACAAAAAAATGGGTGGAAAGATTTTAAGAGTCTAAAGATCAGGGAATTCACTGTGAGATTATATTTCCTATGAAGGTCAGATGTTTCAATCATAAAATCTTACCAACATAATTACCTAAATGTGAGCTGAACAAGGACATCAAGAATAGATACGTTCATGGGGATGGTAGGGCTGAGGGTGGGGAAAATCCAAGATCCTATTAAAGAACTGTAGGCAAATAAGGAATTCTGAGAGCTAAAGAGAGTCTTCCTCAGGGAAGAGCACACCAATTGATTATCTAATACCAAATGGTCAGCCCTGAAAATATGGGTACAAACAATATTATACAGACTAAGTAGGTTACACTCATGTATTTAGGAATGAATGCATACATACATACATACATACATACATACATACATACCTGCATGTGTGTATGTGTATGTGTCTATGTGTGTGTGCAACAACAATTAACGGAAAAAGAAGTGATGAATTTGAAAGAGTGTAAAGAGGGATATGTAGGATATGTAGGAGGGGTTAGAGAAAGGAAATTGAAGGTGGGAAATGATGTAATTATATAACCTCAAAAAATAAAATAAATAATTAAAAGATAACATAAGGTCAAAATATTATCAATAATTCAATAAAAAATACTCTGAAGGATTACAAAAAAGAGGCATCAGAGCGGTTTCTTTTGGGTTCTTTAAAGTCAGAATCTGCCAGGTAGATGTGGGAGTGGTGAACAGTTAGATAAATTTGTGGACTTNGGTGTTTTACATGATTTGTGATGGTGCTGTGCCTGTACTGGAAAAGTGTCAGATGTCTACTTGAACTATCTTCTCTTTATTAACCACCCTCTTTGTGTACTTGGGGCTTCTTCTGGCTACTTTTTTTTTTCAGGCAAATTCTCCACCTTTATTAGATGACCAAGTTTGTAAGCTGATGGCTAATCTTTTAGCTAGGGTGTGTCTCTCAGGTATCTTGAGAATGGGAGAAGCAAGCAAAACACTGAGATATGTACATATGGGCCTGTCTCTGTACTCTGTACTTTTTTTTAAAGCTTAAAAAATTTAAAAATTTTAAAATTTAAAATCAGTTTAATGGCATTATACTGGGGGGTTTGGTAGATACAGGTGCAGATGTGACTATAATTACACCAAAATCATAGCATCCGAACTGGCCTCTTAAAGAAGTAGATGTTCAACTCCTAGGGATTATAACCCTATCTCAGATAAAGCAAAGTTTGAGATAGGTTGAATGCATAGGCCTGGAAGAACAGAGAGCAAGGCTAAAGCCATATGTGGCAAATGTAGCAGTAAATCTTTGGGGCCAAGATCTATTACAGCAGTGAAATACCCAGATTAAAATTCCTACAATTTCAGAAAGGGAATACAGACCAATACATGTTTCTCAGAATAATATTATAACATACTATAAAAAACAACCACCAATCGTGTTGTTGAACTCTCAAAAGTACCAACAGCCCTATCTTTAAAATGGCCAACTGATAAACCTGTCTGGGTTGGACAATGACCTTTGACAATGATGCCATGGTACCTAAGACTCATGATCAACCTCAGACTAAAAACTCTTCATGACAGTCCTTAGATGAGAGGGTCCATCACACTACAATTCTATCCAGAATATCAGACAATCTTAGCCATTCCTGAGATTAGCTACATACTCTATAGATAGCCTTTTGAGACTTAATCTAAGTTCTTTTACAGCACAGCACATAGATACTGTCACCCCTTTAACAGCAGGAAGCAATTATAACAAAATGACCCCCCTCTCCCAAATGTTTCATTTTCTCAGGGTTATGAATAGATGTTTGTAAGATTGGGGGTAAAACAATAAAATCTGGACTCAGTATTCTCTTTTAGAAAAAAAAAGGGGGGGAATGGATAGGTATAGGATATTAAGGTAGATTATTGTATTTACTAGTAAACTAGTAGATGTACTGTAAGGATGATGACCTCAAGATTGTGACAATACACAAAATAGCTTAACCAGAGGTAGGAATGTAAGTGTAGTGTAATATGCAGTATAACAATAATCCTGAATATATATCATTATACAAAATATCCTAAATAGAGGTAGAATATACATACAGTATGACAAATACAATTTTACATTTGTATCAATATACAAAATATTTCAGTTTGTATCAATATGCAGAACATTTCAAGAAGAAGTAGAAATATATATACATTACAACCAATATAGTTCTGTATTTGTATCAATATACAAATTATCTTAAAATAGGAACATAAAAATGGATTACATTTGTGTCAATATACAAGAATCAATATCAGTGCAAATTTTCTAAGGTTGATTATTTTACTGAATTAGTTTACTACTAAATACAATAGTCTCTGTACTTTTATGATCCACCAAATATTAAACACCATGATGGAGGGAAGTGGTTGTGAATGTTTAGTAGTTTACTGGAGTTAGAGAATTCTTAGTCCCTCCAACAGTGAATTTTGTTGTGGATGGATGCAAAGATTCATCCATTCATTATCCTCAGGCTCAGTGACATCAGACTCCAAAGTTATTATCAGGTAGTAAAAACCACATCTTCCTCCTCCTGCATGTGCACTTCTCTGCATGAACAGTCTCTTACCGTCTTTCCTCTTTGGCTTGTCAGTGTTTGAGTGCTCTAATCATCACAGCTGCCTCCTAGCAGCAGCTCTTTACCTTGAGCTGTACCCAGTTGACTTCATATACCCTGACTTGTGATTGCTCTTAGGCCCTGGGATAGCTCAGTGTTGAACAGTAGCTTTCATCTTAAAATGGTACCTAGCCCCATGATTCTAAACCATGAGGCTTTCAAGAACTGTGGGATTATTCTAAGAGTAGGATAGTCAGGCCATTTTCATAAGAACCACCTACCTTACCTTTGAGATGAGAGGTATCCTTGTCCTTAGACCTGGGAGCTGCACAGACAGAGCTGTGTGAGTCCTCTTACATTTCACCACTTTTCAGATGTGCTATTACATTTTTTTGTAGATCTCTGATGGTCTTATTCTTTCTCTATCTTTAGAATAGAATCTATTCTTTATTATTTGAACTCTTTACATGTGTGTGAGGCAGAGTGTAATGTACTATCTGTGGTGGTTTAAGTGAAAATGGCCCCCATAGTCTTATATTGTTCAAGTATTTGGTCCTGGACTGGTAGAATTGTTTTAGAAGGATTACGAGGTGTGACCTTGCTGGAAGAGAGGTGTCACTTCAGCCAGACTTTGAAATCAAAAGATTCATGCCATTCCCAGTGTGCCCTCTCTGCTTCTTGCTTGCTGATCAAGATGTAAGCTCTCAGCTATTCCTGCCTTTATGCCTTTAATCCTCTAAAACCATTAGCCCAATTAAACACTGTCTTTATAAGCTGTCTTGATCATGGTGTTTTGTCACAGCAACAGAAAAACATAACTAAGACACTAATCTACCCAAACTTATTCCAAAGTTTCAATTTTTCTGACAATTTAAAAGCACTTATATATTTCTCACAATTCCTAATTCTGTTATTTTTTACGTAAGTGAATTATGCTATTGACAGGCAAATTGGATTTTTTTCCCTGAAGGCTTAAGAACCAAACTACATATGCTAAGTCAACTCACTATCACTCACAAATGCCTACTTGATACTTACATATAAAGATTAAAGTCAATATCATCTTTCTAGTTCCAAATGCAGCCAGAATTTTTATGTTTCAAGAATTTTGCTTCTATAAAGATCTCTAAATTGATTCCTTGAGATGATATGTTTGAAGTAGCAACCTCCAGGTCACCACAAACATCGTATTTCAAAGCTCTGCTCTGTGGTTACCCACGTAGAAAGAAATCATCCACTAAAAAAGGCAAAAGACAATTTTAAACTAATTATCAGATTATCTGTTTAACTAAACCTGAGACATAAAAGGCAGAATTACCCAAATCCTACCACTCAAAAACAAATCTATAGTTATTATGTTAATTAGATGACCAGCCCAATTATTTATATTTTAACAAGATAGCTTTATTTTAGAAACAACTTACAGAAAGAGGGAAGGAGCGAGTACAGAAATAGAAAGGGAGAGCGAGAGGATCCAGCAGAGAAATCTGGTCTGGTCCTCCGCCTGCTTCTGAGTCCTAGAGTGATCCAGAATCGGCAGGAGTAGGAAGGTCACATAGGCATCCCAAATTTTTAAGGGGCTCCCCGTGAACCACGCCCTAAGGGGAGGTCTTAGGCAGGTGTTGTGGTTACCTGTTGTCCTAAAGGGGCTGTCCCGTAGCCAAAAGCCAAAAGAGTTATCCACTACATCTCCCCCTTTTTTTCGAAATAAGAAAGTTCTAACCTAATATAAACTATTTACAATAGGAATAGTTACCAAATATTATTCAGAAAAAATGAGAGATAATAATCTGAACAAGATGAACTATATCAACATGAATAGCACCAGACAAGCAACACATACTAAGATCCAGAAGCGTTTGGAGCATAAGTAAATGGCATGTCACAGAGCTCATTCCAAAAGATGTCCTATCCTGGATAACTTGAATCTAATATTTAATACGTTCTAACTGCGATATACAAAGTTTGTAATTATAACTATCTAGTCTTCAACTCCATTAAAGACCTGAGAAGGAATATAATAACACCTGAAAAAATGGGAGAAGGTCTCAAGCAACTTTCGGGAATCTTGTAAGAGTAGACAGAGATAGCTGGCAGCCTGAAAAGTCACCTAGAATCTCTCTGTATCGTTGGTGCATTCAGGTTGGCTACAGGCCTAGAGTATCTGTCAGACCATTTTCAGAAGCAGGTGTTTTGAAAGACTACCTTACCCTGTCTTGGCGGAGTTCAATAGTCATTTTTCTTTGTTTCCTGCTCATATCAGCAGGACAGTATTCATACTGTCAGCAGTCAAGGCAAAGGCAGTTTTTTGCCCAATAGGCCATTTTCTCTCTAAGAAGAAGACAAACTGTCTCAGAAGCCCAACATTCTCTCGGGATCAGATCGGTGCTGCCAGGAGCAATCGTGTCTCATGTCAATGGAATTCTAAGTTACTAAAACATTTAAATGCCATATTTTCTAGGTCTATGAAGTGTTTGAAGACTACTATCCATCTGAGATATGTTTCTGTAAGTCTGGAGACTCTAACTAACATAACTATAGAAATGACAGTCTTTAGTGACTATAATTCTGTAAGTCTTCTCTACTAAAATAACTTAAGGACTAAAGCTTCACATAACAAAATAAACAGTCTGTAAACAGATGTACCATAAGGGCAATGACCTCAAGATTNTGACAATACACAAAATAGCTTAACCAGAGGTAGGAATGCATGTATAATGCAATATGCAATATAACAATGATCCTAAATATATATATCAATATACAAAATATCCTAAACAGAGGTAGACATACATACAGTATGACAAATATAATTTTACAATTGTATCAATATATAAAATATTTCAAGTANAGGTAGAAATATATATATATATATATTACAACCAAAATAGTTCTGTATTTTATCAATGTACAAATATCAATGTAAGTTTTCTAAGGCTGANTATTATATTGAATTGGTTTACTAGTAAATACAATAATTTACCTTAATATCTTATACCTATCCATTCCCCTTTCTCTTTTCTAAAATAAAATATTGAACTCAAAATTTTATTGTTCCACCCCCACCCTACAACCATCCATTCATAACCCTGAGNAAATGAAACATTTGGGAGAGGGGCATCGTTTTGTGATGATATGTTTTCTGAATGTACTGAAATGTCCCATGAAAGAGTACCACGTAAATTCAAATGTACTTTTACATGCCCAAGAGCATGAAGATCGTTATTATTAATGTGATGTCCTTACTTTCATGAAAATTGGGTCAGTGGCTCATAAGTATTACCTTCTAAATGTCCGGCTAGCTCAGTCGGTAGACCATGAGACTCTTAATCTCAGGGTAATGGGTTTGTGCCCCATGTTGGGTGCGAGATATTATGTTAATTAGATGGCCAGCCCAATTATTTTTATTTTAACAAGATAGCTTTATTTTAGAAACAACCTATGGAAAGAGGGAGGGAGCGAGTACAGGAGTAGAAAGGGAGAGTGACATGAACCAGCGAAGAAATCTGGTCTGGTCCTCAGCCTGCTTCCGAGTGACCCAGAAGTGGCAGGAGCAGGAAGGTCACATAAGCATCCCAAATTTTTAAGGGGATCCCTGTGATCCACACCCTAGGAGGAGGTCTTAGGCATGTGTCATGGTTACCTGTTGTCCTAAAGGGGCCATCCCATAGCCAAAGCCAAAACAGTTATCCACTACATATGGTTACAAAGGGTAGATTAAAGCCACCTGGAAGAAACTGACATTTTAGTTTCCTTTGCTTGAAATGTTAAAGTGTTCCCAATTCAAATACCTTATATAACACCAAACCCAAGTAAACTTTGAAAATTTGTGGGAAAATAAAGAATAGAATCTTGAGCAAATAAACTGTTTCCCAAGCCATGCTCATAGAAGAAATTGAAAATAAATAAGAGGAATGAGGCCACAATACAAAGCCTCAGTTTCTGGACCTGCTTGGCTTCTCAAGTGAAGAGTACAAATGAAGTATTTAATGGGAAAAAATGAATTTTCATAGGCAATTGTGTCCTGACAAAATGGGAAAATAAGGGCTGAGGATATAGCCCAGTGGTAGAACACTTGACAAGCATGTGCACGGCATTAGGATTTTTCCCGGAGTCATAAATTCATGTGTGTGCACATACATGGGATATAAGGTTCTATTGAAGGTATCTTAAAATTGTTTGTTTCTTAATGAACCAAAGTCCTAATAAATCAGACCACATTAGAAAAGAACTATAAATATTTGTTCACAACAGAAAGAATATCAGTACACTGAAAAGGTCCATGGACTGAATCCCTGTAGATGGCCTCCTTTCACACTGTCTGCTCACCTTCTTTCCACATTTCTTAAACCTTTTGAGCTAAAATGTAGTGATATTTTGTGTGTGCTCTAACAAATAAAGCTTTCCCAAAGATCAGAGGGCAAATCCAGCCACCAGTTAGCCATAGAGGCCAGGCAGTGGTGGCACACACCTTTAATCCCAGCACTTAGGATCTCATGCCTTTGCTCCCAGTACTTGGGAAGTTGAGATGGGAAGTGATAATGGCTGGGAGAAGAAAAGGAATATAAGATGGGAGGAGATAGGAGCTCAGTTCTTTTAGGCTGAGGAGTTGGTGAGGTGAGAGGTGGCTGTGGCTTGTTCCTTTGTTGCTCTGATCTTTCAGCATTTACGCTGATAGCTGGATCTGGGTTTTTAATAACAGCAATTGGAGTTCGTGCTACACTAAATTTAAATAAAATGATACTTACCTTAGAGGGTCACTGTAGTCATGAAACAAAATATATAAATATAAAATAACGTATGTATCCAGGGTAGGCAATCAGGTAATGTCAGCCATGTTTCCTATTACTTCTTTTAGAAGACATTGCATTGAAGTTAATGAATTGTGTCAGGTCAGTCACTGTGAATTTCTTTATATTGCTTGCTTTATGTATAAAATTCCTTGTGTATAAATATACATATGCAAGTGCTTGGAGAATTTAAAAACATCCAGGAATCACAAAGGTACAAAAGCCCTATACCTTTCAAAATGTTAAATAGTAAAGAAAATTAGCTCATAAGTGTACTCAGCATCAAGATGCCAGAATAATGTCACGGTAGCTCCTTGGAAAATAAAAGTATGAGTTGAATTTTCAGTATGTCTCTTGGTATCTTAACATATGCCAGATTAAAAAATACTTATCTTTATGGCTGCGTGTGGTACTTGGAAGGAAAATAATCCCAAGTCATGCAATTTTCAAGGAAGCAACAATAACTTTATTGTACCCTTGTTGATCTTAAAGTGAACCATGAAAAATAACCTTGGAGATTTCCAAAGATGCCCAAGTACTCCTAGTGAGAGCAGCAGGGAGCAAGAGAATCTGGCAGCAGCAGTATATCAAAAAGCTATTTACATCTTGAAGGACAAGATTTAATTAATAGTGTTACAGCTGTGAAGTCAATGTGCAGATTTGAGTTCCAAGCACAAGGGACCATTATATTTATTTAACATGTCACTTAGTCCAATGATCTCCCCTCTTATGCTAATGCATGGTAATAAACATACATCCCTGAGTATTGACTGAGTCTTGTTGATAGCTGTTACTTCTACTACTAATGAACATGATAATAGCATAATAGCAATAAAAGCATTTATTGCATGCTTACAATATGCTGTGCTTTAATAGGCACATTTCATACATTATTTCATTTACTTTTTTCAACAACCCAATTAGATTGATGCTAACATTATCTTTCTTATGTAAAAGGAAACCAGGGTTTTAACAAAATGAGTAATCTGCCATGGTCTGTGCTTTCTGTGAAATAGTCAATTGTCACTCTTTATCTTTCCCTTCAAAACCTTTTTCATTGGAAGAGTACCTCTATTACTTTAAAGTATGAAAACAGCTAGAAAGATTGAGTGTTGAGCAATCTTATTCCTGTTCAATACTTCTATCCCACTGTGATACAGAAGTAATGTTGGACAAATATCTCTGAATGAATGGTAGAGAATAGTCTAATAGTCTAATATTCTATTGTATGTGGAGTAGCATAATGTACTTTATTCTCATCACTATCCACAAGAAAAACTGAGTCTTTATTCAAACATAGTATATATGAAACAAAAAATGCCTTAATAACTAAGAAATGAAGTCATCTAACAGCACAACTATCCTACTGTGAGAAAACCCACAGATGCAGTTAAAAACTAATATAAAAGATTTATTAAGCAAAGGGATTAATCTATTTACTGAAATCAAACTAAAGAAAAAATATTTTCAAACATCAAACAAGTATAAGGAAGGGACCTCCTCAGTGGTAGAGCAACTGCCTAGCATGAGCCCTGCCTGGGTTTTACTCTCAACACAAAAAATGTCTAGAATAATAGAAAATCTAAGATATGCAAAAAATTCATTATTGTAAAAGCAAATAAGCTTTTTCAAAGGAAAGCTGAGTAATAGTGATGATTTAAAACTAATTCATGTAGACATGAGCCAAAAAGGACAAAAAGCAAACAGAAATTACACAGATCTGAATGAAAAAGATTATTCAACTCGGGATCAAAACCTATGCAGTATGAACAAAGAAGCCACATTTTCACGTTTTACATGTTTAATCATAAGCTGGACAGTGTGGGGTTAAGAGCATCAATACAAGGCTATCCTCAGGCGAATATGGAATTCAAGGCCACTCTGGCCAGTCCCAAAATAAGTAAGTCTGGCCTGAAATTTTTAGCCCACATATGTTATTCCACTTTTACAAACCACAACCAACATTAACATTTAGTACTCATATTAAAAAAATTCAGCCAAGTATAGTAGCACATACTTTAATCTAAGGGCTCTGGAGTCAGAGGAAAGCAGATCTCTGAGCTTGAAGCCAGTTTGCTTTCCTCAGCAATTCCAAGCTCACCAAGGATACATATTGAGACTGTTTCAAAGAACCTAAAACCAAGGTCAGGCATGCTGATGTAAGCCTTCATTCCCAGCACTTGGGAACCAGAGACAGGAGGATCTGTCTGTGAGTTCAAGG
>LZPO01008148.1:134065-153137 GCA_001675575.1 Neotoma lepida | reverse complement strand
TAGGGTCTTGTGTCCTTTGCTATGGAAGGAAGACTGATTTGATGGGGAAGGGCTGTAGATGGGCTTCAGCATGAAGCTGTAAGTGGACATCTGGAAGGAACACACAGCCCCAATATCAACCTCATAGTCAGCTGACATTAGGAGACACTAGCTTAGCTAGACTTGAGGCTTACAAAAGTTGTGTAATTAAAAACAAAATGACTAGCTAACCAAACAAACAGCCAGAACACTCTAGCAATCAGACATCTTGGATACTTAAATGTTTAAAAGCACCAGATTTCTGAGGCACTGGTCTGGGTGGGGGAAGAGATAGGGTATAAGGATGGGAGCAGATGCTGGCAATATGAAGAAAGTGATCAGGACACAGGATGGTTCAGAGCCTTGAGGTCAACAGTCTTGCACTTGAATACTGCTTTTGTCTCTGACTTNAGGCACATCACTTATCATCTCGTGTCTGATTCAGGAGGTCCTTTTGGTTAGTGCAGGTTATCATAACTCCCTAAAGACTTCCTATGAGGATTAAGTGGTGTAACATGGAAGGTTAGCACAGTGTTTGGAAGTCACTAAAAATGGAATGTGAAAAGCAAAACCCTGTTCACATATGTGACATGATAGCATGATTTAGTCTCAAATTCCTACACTGTTCATTTTTTTCTTAAGATTGAAGAATGTCCTCCATGGGCATCTGCACACATACACACACACACACACACACACACACACACACACACACACATACATCTCATAAGGAGAGCAAGGCTGGCACTGTGCCTGCACCTACCTCTGTGTTCCATAGGCAATACCAGGTGTTCTGCAGACAGTCCATTAGAGATGGCATATGTCAGGTTTGCCCACATTCCTCATCTTTGCTGTAGACCGAACATATGAATTAAATGGAGGAGACTACACCTCACTGCTAAGAGCAGGAGTAAAGAAGGGGACTGCCTAGGCTGGGCTCAGGGTACCCCTTGAAAGGGATAATCTTCAGCCCTATTCTAGGCATAGTCAGGTATCAAGAACTGAACTTCTGAACTCTGAGTTCTTGTATGGTCTCCAAGTGGATGTCTCAGGATGACTTGAGAAACAAATAAACATGGGATTTCCTTCCTTCCTCAGGGTCTGGATAGCCTAACAAGCATTCCCAAGTCAAAGGGCTGGTCACATGACTCAGTCCATAGAGTGCCTGATGCTCAAGCATGAGGATCCGAGTTCAAATCCTCACAAGCCACATAAAAAGTAGGGCACGGGGCATGGCAGTGTGTGCCTATAGCCCAGCCTTGGAGAGCAGCCAAAATAGGCAGATCCCTGGAGCTCATTAACCAGTCAGCCTAGCTGAATCGAGCTTCAGGTTCAGTGAGAGACTGTATCCAAAAATAAAGGTGGGGGTCGATGGAGGAAGAGACCCAACACCAACCTCCAAATGCACGTGCACACATAACACGTGTGTGTGTGTGTGTGTGTGTGTGTGTGTGTGTGTGTGAGAGAGAGAGAGAGAGAGAGAGAGAGAGAGAGAAAGAGAGAGGAAGTTATTGAGTAAGGGGAAACTAAGAGCAGTGACAATTAAGAAACTCCTTAACTGCAAGGACTAAAAGAATAAAAGTTTCTTTATTTCCCAACCCTGAGATAGTAGAGCCTAGAGTTAAGGAGCCAGATACTCGGGTCACAGCAGTCTGACTTCCATTCATTAGCTACTAATCTTATGCGAAATGACTTCTTGGACCACTCCTATAACACAGTATAACAGTACTGCATGCTTTGTGGCACTGTAGAAAGGAGTAGGTGAGCCAGCGTATGAAGGGCACCCTGTCTGACATTCAAAAGCCCTTGATAAATGCTAGATGTTCATCATACTATCATCGCTGCCAGCATTTCAACATGGCCCCAGAATCTCCTTTATGGTGCGACTTATAGGTGCACCCCNGTACTGGACATAGCCCTGCATTCTTTCTGCCATCATGGTGACTTATGCCTTGCCAGAAATATATCGTGTTCAGTCGCATGTTTGCAAATGACATGTCATTAAGGGAGCACCTGAGGAACTAGGGCAAATCAATACAGTGCGAGCAAATGGCTGAAATCCCCCATCCGATGCTCCCATTGCTGGTGCAGGAAGATGTTTGGATGTTTGATTTGTATGTTTGTTTTTATGCTAGCTCTATTAAATCTGTTTGCAGCCTGAAGAGTGTTTGCCAGACAAAGCAAGACACATGTGCCAGTTATGAGAGTCCTAAAACAGCTGCTGGCTTCAGACGTAGCCTGAAATGTGACAGATTTTCCTAATGCTTGGGCTTCTTCTTGTTCTTTACAATGAAGCGTATTCACTGGGAGACTAGATCGTTGTCTTCTTGTTCCAAGCTGCAGGACAGGTTACATGTNCAACCTCCTCAAGGTTCTTTCTCTGTGAGACTGTGTGCCCGTGTGCATTCATATGTACACGGTGCACCCTCCCATTGCCCCGACAGGAGCGCCATTTTCCCTGTGGATGAGCCGGCGGGAACTAGGAGAATGATGGTTCAATAAAACCCGGTGGTTGAGAGTCAGGGCTTTGGAATCAGATGAACTTGAATTGAAAACCCCCGTTCTAGCTTCTCCTAACTTTGGCCTAGTGTCTTTGCCTCTCTGAGGCTCAGTTCTCTCCTGTTTAAAGTAGGGTTAGGGAATTGTGGCATGGTGGTGCATGTCTGTAACCCTAGTTAGTACATGAAAGGCTATAGCAGGAAAAGCATATATTCTATTTCTGCCTGGGCTAGATATGAGGAGATTGTGTCACAAAAGAAGAGAGGGAGGGAGAGAAGGGAGGTGGTAATACCTTAGAGATACACCTCACAGGTGTGTAAATATTAAGTTTGACATGCCATGTAAGACTCAAAGAGCAGTGACTGACTTCTATACACTTGTTAGTTCTTATCTTTCCCCTTAATGTTGTTGTCTTTCCCCTTGACTTTTTTATTTAAGGGACACAGGCAGTTCACAACTATACTACCACCACCAAAGAGGTCTCACTGCCTCCTGAGCATGTCATGCCTGTGACACTCTATCAAGGGTCCAATGAGAGGCTGAGAAATACAGATAAAGCCCATTTCCAGAGTAAGAAAATCTGAAGATTGCAAGATGCAAGCCAAGGTCTCCACCAGGGTTAATAGACTAAGCTTGAAGTTCTTTGTCTTTTGTCCAAACCTCACTCCCTGGGGTACTTCCAGGAACCCCATAAAACTCCTAATCCTCAGATGCTCAAATCCATTATATAAAATGGATATAAACTATGAAATGTCCTCCTGTATACTGTAAGTCCTCTCAACTACTCGCAGTACCTAACAGTGTCAATACTGTGTAAGTAGACTGTTCTGTTTAGGAAATAATGGCCAGAAAAGTCTATCTATGTTGAAATAGATGCCTTTCTATGAATTTTTTTTTAAACACAATTGGTTGAATCCACGGAGCCCATGGATCCTGAGAGCTGGAGAGTATTCACATCTCTGTGCCATCTTCCCTCAGCTCTGAGAGCTTATCTACTGAAAATATACATCCATGATGTCAGTGGAGTCTTAAGACCTCAGACTTTCCTGTGACTTTGAGAACACCTCTGTTTACCCATTTTCATAAATAGGGACAACCAGTGTGACCAAAGGATAAAAATAGGACTCATCAATTCCACCACTAACTAGCTTGTTCTTTTTGACAAGCTATTTGATCCCTCAAGGTTCCCTTTGCCTGTCTACAAATGGGCCAGTGCAGCTGAAATAATAGACATAAACAACACAACTCCAGAAATGGTGGTTCTCCTTGATTATGGGTGGCAGTGAAATTCAGTTCTGTGATGGGCGTGTCTTGCATTCAACTCTGTCAACAGACTCTCTCAAAAGTCCTTGAGTTCTCAAGCCACATCCTGCTCATCGGAGCACCCCTCCCTTAGTACTTGCCAAAGTGGAGGCTGGTTGGTTATAAATTGTACCCAACAATCTGTTTCTGTAAATAGATAACAGAACTTGTACCCAACGTTGCTTCACATACACAGGCTTCTAGCTACAGCAAGGAGCCGTGAATTCCCCTGTCAAAAAGGAAAAAGGTCACCATCCTTTTAGACAATGGTTCTCTCCAAAGGCTGCAAACCATGGAATCCCTTTCCTGAGTGGCAGGTGACTCACATGATGCCTGGAGAGCTTGTGTTGCCCCAGAGATCCATGGAGCTGTTGCCTTGGCCGAGAAATCCCTGCTGAACTCTCTACTCAGTTGGAAAATGAGAATGTCCTTGGAAAGTCTGTCAAGACAGCCTCTGTGGGTGGCTGTATCCAGTAGCCCATGGTCTCTGAGTCCCTCTGGCAAGCTTTGGTGACTCACCAGCAGCCAGTCAGCCAACCAGGCCCCTGTCCAACCTGCCTCTGACTGCAGTCCCAGGAAAGTGCCCTCCCTACCCCCTCCAGCAGGGCACAAAGACATTGCTAACAGACCGTGGCAGTCTCATTTGTAAACCGTGTTCATCCAGCAGCCAAGAATGATCTGTCCTGATGCTCCCTCTCCTCTCACCCGCCCTTCCTCTTTGGGCTCCCGCTCGTTCCCCCTTCCTTTTGCCTAGAGAGTGATTTGTCTGTGTTATGGGTAGGCCTGACAAACCATTCCACATTAGCAGCTGAGATGTTGTTTGAAATGGGAAAATTGCTGGCAAACTGCTCCATTAGCGGTTCCAGTAACAAATACTCTGTTCCCCCAATGAAGATGAGATCGTGGAGGCACAAATTAATACGACTGTCTCCCCTACTCTGCAGTGAGGATTACTCTTCAAGATGAATGGGTCCTCCTTGCCAGAAGTGTGCATCCACTAGACATAGCCTCTGAGGGAGCTGGTCCCTCCCCTCTCTCCCTCTGGCACTCCACACATCCCCTTCCAAACATATTCATATTCTCATTCTTTCTCTCTCTCTCTCTCTCTCTCTCTCTCTCTCTCTCTCTCTCTCTTGCTCTGTGTGTATATGTGTGTGTGTGTGTGTGTGTTCCCAGCTGAGGGTTTGGGGACCAGCCATGCCAAATGAGGAGCTGATGAAAAGATCTGCACCTTAGGGAGAAGGGAGATGGATGGGGATGAGGGACTGAGTCCTCAGCCTGGGCTCGAGTGTCATTTATCATCTGTAATAGAGCGTCCCACCTGCCGCTCATGTCTGTTTCCCACTACACCAGTTCTTAGTGGTAGGAAGGCATTTGAGAGATGAAATAATAAGACAGGAAAGGCTCACTTACTCCCCATAGCCCCTTCTCTTCCCAGTAAGTTCTGGGCTCTGGGCCTGCAGCATCTCTTATTTTTCCCAGAGTCCTAAGAATAAAAGCATTTGAGAAAATTCATATGACGTATATGGCACACATTCCAGCAGCAACTCAGGGGTCCAGCCTGGGCCCTGAGGCTTGCAGACTCTTGGGGAGCCAGTCTGAGGAGTGTCATGCTGAAAGACTGAAGACTTGAAGGCTGCTTCACCCCAGTATTAAAACTGCCACAATGAAGTCAGCTGCTGACAGCTCTGCCCATTAGCTCTGCGGTTGAGATGTCAAATAAATAGTGACATGCTTCCATGGCAGGGAAACACGGCTGTCCCATGGTCTATCTCTTTCTTCCTTCTCTTTATGACATTGACTTTTTCAACACTTTGCTTGGTTGCTTCCTACAGCATTCTCTGAAGAACACAGCTGCCTCCAAAGACAACTGCTAATAGGCAGGCGTTGAAGCTCCTGGTTCCTCTCTCCAGCTTTCTGCAACAGCTCTTGGCCCCTTGGATGAAGCTCTATGGGCCAACAGCTGAACACTGTGGCTATCGCAGTGTTTGTCCTGTCTCCCACAACCAGGACANGTGACTTGTGCCCTTGTGCTTTTTGCTAAGAGACGCCATCCTGTCCTGAAGGCCAGAGTATACAGTAACCCCTCAGTGGTCCCTTGGTGAGAAGTGGTTGGTTAATTGACTGTTCTCTGCTCTGTTCTCCAGACGCCTAGAGCAGAACTCTATCAAATCCATTCCTGCAGGAGCCTTCACCCAGTACAAGAAGCTGAAGCGAATGTGAGTTTCCCTTGGGAAGACATTATCAGAATGTTTCCATGGGATGGTGGATGGGTAGAGGGCTTTGCAGCGTGTAGTAGACTGATAGATCACATCTACTCCTCTCAGACAGGTCTAGGCTATTCTCCTGAGATTGTGAGGAAATGTTACATGTAGAGCTAAGAGCCCCCCCTGACCAGAGAAAAGTGAAATTATCCTTGTGAGAGAAGCAGGTGAGCTGCCCCATCACCAGAGCCATACTGGCCAACTTTGATGCCCTTGGCTTTGGTGATATCAACAGCAATATGATAGTGGCTTCACATCTTCCTGTACTGCCACCATTCACATTCCTACAAACATGCATACACTCATACAGTTAATACTTAAATAGATGTCTGCTGCATGCCAGGCTGGATGAAGCCATCAGCAAAAATGAAAGTTACATTCATGGAGGCTCCACTTCAGTTGGGAGAACACAAAAAATAAGGAATTAAATATCAGAAATTGGTGAGCTGTCCTGGGCAACAGTAAGGGCAAATGGAAGACATGGAAATTGTGCATGGTAGTTCAGAGCCAATGGAGAAGAGTAAGCAAGGAAGGGTTGGGGGTAGGGACTGTTGGGAGGTACAAGTAAAGGCTAGGTCACGTGAGAACTTGAGACCACAGTAAAAACTTTCCCTTCTAAGTGACATATGTTAGCCCTGGAAGTTATGCCCAACATAAGGGCACGTGGTTTAAGATTATAATCATATGAATTGACCATGGTCAGACCCAGCATCCTCCAGAACCATATTTACTGGTACCACATCCACCATTACATCATGCTGGTGGTGTTAGCATGCTGTAGCCTCCCTACCACGGCAGCCTGAGACTGCACTCCTGCATCGTCCCTGCCATGGGGGACAATATCAGTCACATGATGACCTTAAACCTTAACTGTGAGTTACTCAGCCCTGTATTTGAAGAGATAAAAATGGGATTCAGAAATGACCCATCACAGAGATGATTAGATTAGATTTGAGGGAGGGGCTGGAGAGATGACTCAGTGGTTAAGAGCACTGGCTGCTTGCTCTTCCAGAGGACCCAGGTTCAATTCCCAGCACCCACATGGCAGTTCACAAATGTCTGTAACTCCTGTTCCAGGAGATCCAACACCCTCACACCAGACATATAAGCAGACATAAAATACAAATAAATAATTTTTTTTTAAAAAAAGGACTCTAAAGGGGGACCCCCTTTCCCTTTTCCATGTAGGGAAACTGTTAGCCTTAGCTGGTATTCAGTGTGCTGTTTTCGTTCCTCTAGAGAATGAAAACTATGCATGGACTCCATCCTGTTTTCCCTTGCATACCAGGTCTGTTCACTGATTTCCCTTGAGTGGGAGGGGCCTGTATCAACAAGGTCTCCCGATTCCTTTCATGTTAAAAATAAATATGCCCATGAAACAGTGGCATTAGTAGGCTTACCCTCCAATCTCAAGAAGCCAACTCCCCATCTCCCTGGAAAGCCAAGATTTTCTCCTAGTACAATTCCAAAAGTAGACACCAACATAAAGAGCCAGCTCAAAGCAGGCTTCTTCCCGCCTTTTGGCAGCATCCTTTCTGGAAGAGCTGTATAAATATAGGCCTTAATATTTAAAATCTTGGGTCATTAATCTCTTGGTATCCCTGCTTCTCCAGCCTACTCTCCATGCATCCCCCAAATTCATTTTTAAAGCCCAGCTTGATTATGCACCCAGATAGTAATTTTGGTGAAAAATGACAAGTTCAGTGACTGCCCCCAACCTATAGCTCCTGCATGATTTAAGTTACCGTTCTAATTTTTTGTGAAGTCCAGGTAATTTAGAGCTTGGCTGTGTTTTACTGTCCTCTCTCCATCCTATTGGAGTCGCCACGATTGGCACATTCAAAATTCATAAGACCTTATCAGTCACGACCTGGAGAGTGAATTTAATTTTTGATCACTTCTGATGCTACTGGTATTTATTATGATGCCCCACAAAGGGGTGGGAAGGAGGAAAAAGAATTCAGTTAAACTTTTTTGACTAATAGAATTCAAAAATACAGACCATTGTTTAATGGTGTGGGATCAGATAAGTCTCAGATGTGAATGGATTTCAGACCCTAATCATGATTTCCTCCTAGGTGACCATGAATAGTTTATATGTAATTTTTAACAGGAGGAAATTCCTCTCTCAGCTGTGACTGAACACATCCTGGTCTCTCTCTAAAAAATAGAATTATCCTTGAATTATTGGCTCCACTCTTGCCTATTTCTAATGATTACCCCAATATTAAAATAAATGCTACCAGGTAAAACCCCATATCAGTAAAGAGATGGGATACTGGAGACCATTTTCCCAGTTTTATAGAGTTGATTTGTGGACAGCCCTAACACTGAGGGCAAGCCTGTGCTCTTCTGCCAGAATGGTACTATAAGAGTTCTTTGAAGCCAGGTGTGGTGGTACAAGTATAATCCCAACTCAGGAGGTTGAGGCATTGTGGGTGGTGAGTTTGAGGCCAACCTGAGCAGCATAGCCAGACCATGTCTCAAAACCAAAACAAGTTCTTTTCATTTGAATGCACAGGGGTAGAACAAATCTTCCACAGGCTGTAAGATTTCCTAGTATCTTAATTTTTTTATCCCCTGCTATGTACTGAAGTTGCTGTTCCAGCCTGGAAAAGCCAGTCTCTCTTAGTCATTCAGTTTATAGCTGCAGGGGACTGAGAAGTCTCAGCGTGACTAGATTCTGCAACAAGTGTCGTATGACCGAGGGATCTCTTGCATGTACATTTCTTACAGATTTAATAAATACACAGATTTGTGTTTGCTGGTTCCCTGAACACCTGGCTTAACAAATCAAATGACTCTGGGGTTTGAGCCCTGACTAAGACTGTCTGTACTGTGTCCAGCATAGTGACATCAGGAACAGCCTTGAGCTGAAAGTCTAGAGGTAGAGATGTCCACTCATTGCCCAAACGCCTGTGTCAAGGCCTTAGCAGCTTCAGGTCCTTAACCTCTCAGGGTGGTTGTTTCTTCCTGNAGACTTTAAATATGCCATGAAGTCAGTCCCACTTAGAGATCCATATAGTAGTCCCGCTTACACATCGCATTGGTTACTTTTTTCCCTTCTGTGACTAAACCCTGAAGACAAAAGGGTTCATTCTGGCTCCAAGTTTTAAAGGATAACAGGGGCTGGAGAAATGGCTCAGCAGTTAAGAACACTGGCTTTTCTTCCAGAGGACCCGGTTAGATTCCCAGCACCCACATGACCAGGAGCCATCTGTAACTACAGTTCCAGGGAATCTGATATNCTCTTCTGGCCTCTGCACATACATGGTGCACAGACATACAAGCAGGCAAAACATCCATATACCTAATTTTTTTTTCATTAAAAAGGATATAGCCCATCATGGTGCGAAAGCCATGAAAGTGACAGCATAAGATGGCTGTTTGAGTTAGTAGCATGTGGCAGGGAGAGATGGATGCTAGTCCTCAGCTGGCTTTCTCCTTTCCCTTTTTATTTGGTCAGGGACCCCAGCCCACTGAATGGTGCCACTCACATTCAGAGTTCACTTTTCCATCTCAGTTCCTCCTCTCTTGAAACATCCTCACAGACACAACCAGAGGTGTATCTCCTAGGTGATTACCAAATCCAGTCAAGTTGACAGTGGAGATTAGCCATCATATTGATGAATCTACATTTCTAACTCAGAGAAGCAGCAGGAAGGATGACACTCCAGGGGCCATGGTGGAGACGGAGTGGTGGTACTGGAGAGATGTCCAAGGATACAGAACCTCAGTTGGGCTAGAGGAAGATGTTCAAAAGATGTATCCTATACCGTGTTGGCTACNGTTAATAACAGTGTATTGTCTACTTGAAAATTTCTGAGAGTAGGTTTTCAATGTCCTTACAAGTAATAACAGAGAACTTCTTAGAGTTTGAATGTGCTAAACAGCTTGATTTAGCCATTTCACAGTGGGCACATATTCCCAAGCATCACATTACAAATACATAAATGTATACAATAAAAAATTAGGGGGAAAAAGGCCTAAGTGACGACCAGTGTTTATTCTCATCCAACTATCACTTTTCCAGTTCCATCATCCATCACTTCCAAACCAGATTATCTCACCTCATATCATAGTCCAAGGAGAGTTGAGCCCCAAAGTTCTCACTGTGAACTAAAACCCCAATCTGTCCCCACACAGCTGAGGCAGAGATCCTTCCCAGTGGCTGGGGGACTTCCTGTAGGGTAGAGGTCTGAGCCCTGTGAATGGACATCCCATGACGAGGGGGGGGAAACCAAAATAGGCCTCCAGTGTAATGTGAGCAGACCCTGTGTGCTGTTGTAAAATGCTTTCTAGGCAGCCACCCTGAGGGCGAGCAAGATGAGGATAATCCAGGGTATTTGCTTGTTAAGACCCTTATACAAAAATGGAGTGCCGGAGAAAAGCCCAGAGTAAGCTGACAAGTTTGCGAACACAATCTGGATTTGTTTGAGGCGATCTCGCCAGCTAAAGGGATAAACCAGACAGCTGTGCAGCAGGGGCCTTAACCTGGGAAATACNTTTCAACTTACAGGCTTTGGAAGGAGGACAGAAGGGAGCAGAGGTCTAGGCAAAAGTTGTTGCNTGGCCTTTTCCTAGGCTGTTAGATGAAGGAGGTAGACAGGACAAAGGTATTCCTTTTGTGTGAGTTTAAGAGGCTGGGCGGCTGGGCAGCTGGCCCCACTGGAGGCCATCATTTACGAATCTTCTCAGATGTGCTTTCTTCTCAATATCCACTTGTCTCCTCCTGTTGGCCTCCGAAGACCTCAGCCCTCCCTCTCCCACACAAAAGCAAGGACCCATTGATTTATTTTGTTGAATGGGAGAAGTTTCTTGTCGAAGGAAATTGGTGCATTTCTCCTGCCAGTGACAGGAGCCCAAAGGCCAGCCCTGAGCTAATAACTCTGACGAAAAGAAATCCCCCTCCACAAGGGCTGTTAGCAAGAGCCTGTGGCCCAGTTCTCACCAGGATGCTAAAAGTATACAGCAGAAGGCTCCCTGCATCTGGGAAACCAGACNAGCTATTGCACCCGCAACTTTGAGATCAGGCTAGCCATGGATGGCATCTGCACCTTTGAGGCCAGGCTAGCCATCATGTGCACTGTGTTTGGAATATCCTTCCAACACATAGCAGCCCTCTTAAACTCGGGATGTGTCACCTCCCTAGGCTTGTTCCCAAATGAGGAGCATTTCCAGCCAGTGACACATCCATGTCTCAAAGGCATTCTTTGACAGTCTTGTGATTTGCTTGTATCACACAGCTGAGAGGATGCTTCATCCATGCTCAGAGACTCCTTCAGGTCAGAGATGAGAAGTGACTGGGAAGGTGAAATACCACAGGGCTTTCCAGATGATAATCACCACTGGGGTACAAGACAAGAAAGCAATGCATCAAGGAGCCTGGCCTGGCCTTTGGTTGGGTAGAGTCCATGCTGCTTAGTCTGTACTGGTAAATATTTGATGATGGTACTGAGACCAAGGCCCTGGCTTAAAGTTGGTTTTGGTTTGGGGTTCGGTTTTTTGTTTTGTTTTGTTTTTTGGGTTTTGTTGTTGTTCATTTGTTTTGTTTCAGTTGGTTGGTTGGTTGGTTGGGTTTTGGTTTTGTTTTGTTTTGTTGAGACTGGGTGTCGAGACTATGTAGCCCAGGCTAGCTTCCAACTCCCAATCCTCCTGCCTCAGCCTCCAAAGTGCTGGGATCACAGGGCATCAGCATGCCCAGAATGCACAGCTTCCAGATGTGGCTTTACACCTTACAGTAATGACCTACATAGTCATAGCCTTTTGTGCCAGGCAAGACTTAAGTGGGCATTCCTTAGACCCGGAGAAGACACACAAAGGCATACTTTACCCTGAGGCAGTAGGAGATGTGTTCTTTAGACATTGCTTCTTGTGCTGTGAATAAATTGCTTGATTGATCAATTACTCGGTACCAATTTTGAATGGCCGAACTGCTGGGTGCATACTTCAGGAAGAGCGTTATCACACCTGTGCGCCGTGTTCTCAGACTTTCCCATTAATGTTTTCAGAGACATCAGCAAGAATCAAATATCGGACATAGCTCCAGATGCCTTCCAGGGCCTGAAATCACTCACATCGCTGTAAGTGGGGCCGGGGCGGGAGGCGCGTCCGTATTTTTCAGGAGGTGTTTATCAAGGCTTTATGTTCCCTTACACACTTGTGGCAATCTGGTAAAAGAAACAAATATTTCTTCAGGGGAAATTGATCTTGGGGAATATTTCTACAACTCACATGCATTATTTTTATTGATTAAGTGCCCAGCGGCTTTCCCAGTTATTGGCTTCTAATTCCAATGCATCTTTGACTCTCACCTCACTCCCTCCCCCCCCTTACACTGCACAGTGCTGTCTCAGGGGACAGGGAGATCAGGTGGAGAGAATGGAAATGTATGTCTGAGAGGAGGCCATGGCTCACCGCCCTGCCTCCCACGGTCTGTGGCCTTGTCGAGGAGGGCGGCCTTTCCTTTTTCTCATTTCCAGGCTATTCCAACCTCAGAGTTAGTGTTCAGAAAAGATCTACCCCATCCCACGATCCTTCCTTTCATGGACTTTCAAAGCCCTTTTTTAGCTTGGTGAGATTCAAAGCCTCAGCCACCAAGGGCCACTAGACTCCCAGGCTGAGGGTGTGGGGTTTTCCCCTCACTCCCTCAGCAGCTCACTCAGGGCATAGGCAGTCCCTTGAGCCTTTTCTGCATGTTTCCTCAGGCAGAATGGAGACAGTGGTCCTTCCTTGCCTAACACACTGGATGTTGTTGGATGTTGACGTATTACAGCAATAACAATAATTAATAGCATTTATCAAGCACTGATTGGTACCAGGGACTCTTCGAGGAGTCTTATGGGTTTAATCCTCATTAAAAACATAACCCATGGAGTCTACTGCCATGGATCTAAGCTCCTTAACTGCTTTTGTTCCCATCTGTAACCCTGGCACCTCAAACTGTACCTAGCACATAGTGACTCCAGGCTGGGGAGATGACAGTNAGTACAGTCCCTGCTGCTCAAGCATAAGGACCTGAGGCCGGATCCCTAGCATCCACATACAATGGGGCACAGTGGTGTATAGTTGTAAGCTAGCACCGGGGGTGGAGGGAAAGACGGGTGGACCTCGGGAGCTCACCGGTCGTCCACTCCAGGGTCACTGAGAGACCTTGTCTCAAAAACTAAAATGGAAAGCAATAGAGGAATATTTCTGACATCAACTTCTGGCCTGTACACATACACACAGGTGAGCAGCACCCACCCACTCCCTATGCCTATACACACTCCTGGCATACATCATAGAAAGGGAGTAGGGAGGAAGAGGAAGAGAGAGAGCATGTTAAATAAGTGAGAAACACTTATATAAAAGCACACTAATGAGTCTGAGAGAAAGAATTTGAGCCCAGCATGTTTGGTCTAGAATTTCACTCCTGATATCTGTGCTGTGTAGCCCTCTCAACATAATGTGGAAAGTGTGGCATCAGAAATAGTGATGGTTTCGTCAGTTGATATATTTGTATCATCTAGGACCTTGTTCCCTTCGACACCCCAGACAATAAAGAGGGCGTTCACAGGCATTCAATCCGTGTTTTGCCCCCTTCACAATCTGTTTGCCTAGTTTATGAGCATGCAGGTAACGAGATGTACATATCCTCCCATCCCACTGGGCAGGGGCTGAGAACAGGAAGTCCCTGATTCAGCTGGTGTCTGCTGCCTGCCGAGTAAATTAGTTTCATTTATCGAATAGAACATCTGGCTGGGATATCAAAGACAGGGCCGTGTGTGAGATTAGTGTCTGCTTATTGTGATGAGTGTCACAGAGGAGAGGAGACAGAGAGGCCCCTGCCACCAGGATCCCATCTTAACCTTCCCATTTCCCTTGTCTGGTCTCCCTTAGCTGACATTTGGGACCAGTCTCAAGATAGTAGGATGATTCCTGTCTTGCAGAAGAAATTCAAAGTCTGGTTGCCAAACAGGAAATTGGCACACCAATAGTGAACTCAGAGGTGCGTACCAAGCTTTAAGTAAAGTACCTCTCCACTTTTGTTTATTCGTTCCTCCATTTCGAAGATGCCTGCTGTGTAAGTGAGCAGAGTTATAGGCATTAAGAATATGACCAGGAACTGGACAGAGAAGCCACCAGGGCTCCTGAAGCTGACCATGGAGGGCCTGTTCATTCATGCACACATTCATTCAGTGGGCGTTTATTGTACTACACCTTGCTCTTTCTCCACTCTAGAGACCCAGCCACGGGCATGCCCTGTAACATCATCTCATTCAGGAGAGTTAAAGGAAGAACATAAAAACTAAGCCTGAAGGGGCTGGAGAGATGGCTCAGTGGTTAAGAGCGCTGGCTGCTCTTCTAGAGGACCTGGGTTCAATTTCCAGCACCTACATGGCAGCTCACAACTGACTGTAACTCCAGTTGCAGGGGATCTGACATCCTCTTCCTCTGCAGGCACCATGTGTATACATGCTAAACAGACATACACACAGGCAAACTACCCATACACTTAAAATAATAAGGCTAAATAAATGTGTAGGTAATGTAAGCTGACATGAAGGGAGAAGCTANGGAGAAGCAAAATAAGATAATAGATGGTAGAAAATCTTAGCAAAAACATTTAGGAGACTTCTGCAGAAGGAGANGTGTTTGGGCTCAGATATGAAAGGCTAGTGAAGGTAATCAAGGCAAGGCCTCGGGTGAGAAGCCACACAGATTTGCAGGCCAGCCCCTTGAGACTGATACATAGGCAGGTGCTTGATCCACTAGGTTTAAGGATGTACCGAGGAATGATGGACTGCCTGGGGACCCCTACCCCAGCTTCCCCACTCCCGCCCCCAGCAGCTTCTGCTACTCTAGAAGCTCTGACATCCATTGAGATGAACTGGCAGTGGCATTACTACACTTGGCACAGTGAGCAGTGGGACATTAATATGAATTACAAATGTGGGCCTGCGCCATCATGCTGACTTCTATTTAGTCATTAATTTGTTGAAGCATTAATGAAACACACCCGCAGGCTGATGGAGAACTCACTCGTCACTCCCAGTGGCTTCTGGAAATGGGCGTCGGTGGGAGAGAGGGGCCTCTATCACACTCATTTGCTGTTTCTTCCTTGTAGTATTTTGCCTCCTCATANGACCGTCAGCCTAGATTTGAGATCTGAGTGGGAATTAAATAATTGCATAGCCCATGAACTTAGACCTGAGAAGGGGTTTTAACAGAAGCAAACCAAGCCCTGTTTAGCTCTGTTTCCTCATCAAAGGGGAGGCTGGACCCCAAGGACAGCAAAGTCTGTCATGAAATGAAGCAGAGAGAGGCCTGGAGTGCCTCAGTTCTAGGTTTACNGACATGCTAGGTGCTGGGCTTGAAAGGTAAACCCATATTCCTTTCCCAGGCTTCTTAAGTCACCAAACATGAGGCCTAGAAATAGCAGGGGGACACAATGGGCCTGAAAGATGAAATGAAAAAAAAAATCGGAGTTCCTGTCTTCTTAGATCTGAGAGAACGGGGCAGGCAGATAGCNAGTGGAAGCTGCCATCGCCTGAGACAGCAAAACTCCTCAGCCTCCCCGTTGAGCCAGGCCTCAACTTAGCAATGCCTGCACCATCTGGAGATGCCCCCGCACACCCATAGCCCTGCTGTCTAGATGGGTGATTAAAGAACTCAGCTCAGGAATTCCTAGGATGCAGTGGGATATTAAAAGGAAACATTCTATAGGCTGGCTCAGCCTGATCAATACCCATTGAAGACACAGGCTGGCCTCCCACACTGCTTATTTACTGTGGGGGGTGAGTCATGCTAGCAGCTCAGGAGGTACCACAAAGGGCTGCTTCTTCCTTGTGGGGGTGATGCACTGGGCTGGGCTGGAGTACAGCAGGATGGAGCCTGTCATACCTCACCTCCAGGATGGCACCCCCATCCCAGGATGAACTGTCTCCGTGATAAGAAGATGGGATGGATGTGGCAGATCAGGGAGGCNGGTGACCTGAGATCGTGCACCNAGGACTGGCAGAGGTGATCACCTCCTTTAAGTCCTGATGATTGCTGTCATTTGCTTTCTTCCAGGGTGCTCTATGGGAACAAGATTACAGAGATTCCCAAGGGACTGTTTGATGGGCTGGTGTCCCTGCAGCTGCTGTGAGTAGGAACTGGCGACGTTTTACATTCTTGTGACTGTTTTTGCAGACTGGAAATGTTAAGCCATGCTCTGGAGAGTTCTTTTGACTTTATGCCTATCATACTAACACCAAAACCTCTGTGCATTCCATCTCTCCTCTCCAAGGCCTCATTTTTGTGGCCAGAGAGGCAGTTTTGACAAAGAACACCAAGGCCAGTGTACATAAGCCTAAACAATACAGTCCAGAACCCTGGCCCTAGCGCATGTCATGAATAGGTTCATGACTTGGAAGTCAGAAAGAAATTGAATCCTGAAAGAAGAAATATCTTACAGAGGTCTACTAAGAATTTAGGGAACTGAAACCTTCCCAAGGTAAACTCTAGTCTGAAAGCTGAAAGAGCTGCCCATAGGCATGTGACCTTACGAGGGGTGTGGGTGGGAGAAAGCCATTAGAAAAGAGACATAATCAGACAGCGGTGTGACTGTCTGGTAAGACAGGCTGAGGGGAAGTGTTTGTTTCATTTAAAGGAAGATCTCTTGCCTCAAGTTTTAAGCTCTGAGCTTATTTATTTCATTCTGGTCATTTGGGCTTAAATGTTTGAAGAAGATAATTGAACTNTGATGTGCAGAAATAAAGAAAGGAATTCGGCTTATTTAGAAGATTTTATGATGAGTGAGAATCATCCCTGGTTTGTGACTAGGTAGCTGATACATCTACACTCATGTGTTATGGTTTGGGGAGTGTGTGTGTGTGTGTGTGTGTGTGTGTGTGTGTGCGTGCACACGCATGTACAAATGAATATATGACTGTCATAATTCCTGTCGGTATTAAAAATTGACCTTGAGTACCCTATGAGCATTGGAGAATGCCATCTCTCAGAGAGGTAAATGACTTGCCCTGCGTCACACAGCAAAATAAGTGTAGAAAGTGAGTACTCTCCATGGTCATATATTCCTAAAGGTTACCAGCTCCCTGAATAGCATGAGACAGGATTTCACGGGCCTTCATCTAACTACAGAATTGCAGGNGTTTTTTGTTTTGTTTTGTTTTGTAAATTGCATGTCTTCAAAAAACAAATCGCCTCCAAGCCAGGCAAGGTATTGTGTACCTTTAATTCCAGGGTTTAGGAAGCTGAAGCAGAAGGTTCATTAGTGTGAGGCTAGGCTGGGCTACATTTGGTCCATGAGGGAGGAAGGGAGAAAGATATATCATCTTCAATTCCCAGTGAAGAAGAGGTTCCAGACTCTCTGCCTCCCTTGTACAGTTAGGAGGTGACAAAATCTAAGTTTGTGGACTAGCCAGATNTCTGGAAGGGGAGAAGGCACAGGACCAAAGACACAAAGCAGTAGGNGGGACACATGTGGTTTTGGCTTGCAAGNACACTTCTAGAAAGAAGTAAGACTTCCTCTGGCCCTCCCATCTCATACCTTCACACCCTAAACTCCCAAGTCCCAGGATATATAACAACATTGAAATGAAATGGCCATCAAGTTCCTGGGCTGTGGCTCCAGCACAGCAGCTGTCAGACTAGTTCGACAAAGCTGAAAAGCAGAGAGAGGAAAACCTCTCTGTTCCCTACATCTTCCTNCCTCTTCTTCCACTTCCGTCTCATTCTGCCTGGCTGTAGGTGAGCAGATCTGTGTTCAAAGGTCCTAACCCTTCTTGGGTCTTTAAGGCTGTTTTGTAGAATGACATTGCCAGGGCTCTGCAAGGAGNTGGGTGTTTCACAGATGGTGTTCTTTGCTCCTAGCAGAGAAACTAAGTTATAACTGCTACCACAAGGCTGGTTAACTGTAGCCATTAATCCCCACAAGAAGAATAATGGCATCTGCCTAGAGGTGGGTTATGGGGACACTGTGGCCAGCCAGGCTGGTGTGAATGACCTTTTAGGATAGACATTGAAAGGAAAAGGTCATGCCTGTTTACATTAAAGAGAGATGGACTGGACATCAAAGTGCCTGGCATTGTGAATGGTGTGTATCAAAAATTCTAGAACAGCATATTTTTAAACAAAGGAAATGTGTCCCTGCTACAAGCTGACAGCAGTCGGGAGGTGACAAGCCCCCCTCCCTGGGCTCGAAAGGCAGGCCAGCTGAACAGCACCACTTTGAGCAGATGGAATTGACTAGCTAGGGGGTAAAGACAATGCTTCTCCCTCTGTGGAGACCAGGAGTTGACACAACTCAGGCTGGCTTGCTTTCCAGAAAGAACCCGCAGGCGGAACTGGAGTCCATCATCTCNGGTTCTGGCCTGCTGTTGAGCAGTTGGAAAGCAGGTCCCATTAGATCGAATTTAGGGTTCAGCGGGCTGTAGATTGGATTTCTGCTTGTTTGGCTGGAGATAGTCTGATAAGAAGGCTCTGATTAGAATACCCTGGTTGACTGGGTAATTTCATCTCCTTTGACTCAGAGGCAGTCCATGGGAGTTTTGTCTCCCCCCACCCCACCCCCACCTCCCTCTGTCTTGAATGATTGGTCAGTCTCAAAGTGGAAATGTCCCTTCTGTGTCTAGAGGTCCTGGATATTTTCTTTCTGGCACTTACTGTGACACTAACAGGACCAAGTGGATGTTTGTGCTTGATTATTCTGCCCCCCTTTCCTTCCTGCTTGCTCTGGACTTAGCTGCCCAGTTCAGGATGTACCCAGCCAGGCCACTTCGGCAATTTGCTTGCCATGCTCCTTTGAACAGATGATCAACACTAATAATAGTACAGCATCCTAGGCACTCTCAGAGACTTCACCAAATGGATTTCTATGGGCAAGCTTTAGCTGTCCCTGGAGTTGACCCTGAACCTGATGTGTTGTCCCCTGTATCCTCCCAAGGGTTACATCCTTAGCTTAACGTCCAAGATCTCAGGTCAAATGAGCCTCAGGGCTACAC
>LZPO01008148.1:88065-132605 GCA_001675575.1 Neotoma lepida | reverse complement strand
CCTAAAGTCTGACTAGTCACCAGGTGGCAATCATACAGGGAAGTGACCACCTCAATACCTGTGTGTCAGGGGCCAGACCAAGTAGAGCTAAAATAGGCAAGGTCACTTGATTGCCCAACAGCTAGGACAAAGCCCTCTCTCNCGCCTCTGGGTCTCGGCCCTCCTCTGATTCTCTTAGGAAAACCTTACCTGTTCCCAGGGCCTTCCTGTGNCCATGGAGTGGATAGATAGGCACGTTTCTCAGNTGGGCCACCGGATGGCAATGCTGTATGCTGCACACTTTTGTTTCAGTTCCATCTGGAATCACCATGACAACCCAAGGCCTGTGACAACAGTGTAGCCATTAGCTACAGGAGCNTAGGAAAGAGTCACCTCTGCCACCTTGGGAGTTGNAGGGTTCCTCCTGTGCCCTCCTGTGAGTGTTTGGCATAACATGGATCAGAGCACCCATCACAAGCTCCAAGAAGTGGCTAGAGTGCCTCCATACTGTGGCACTAGAAATCAGTCAAGTCTTCCTCAATCTGGCGTCAGCAAGTTGCTGAAGGTCAAAATTCATTCCCCATATTTCANAGGAGAGAGGAACATGAAAAGAGATTAATCCTGTTACACTTAGTGGATAAAGAAATTTAGGATAGCAGAGGGTTAATTCTAATGAAATAAAAGAGAAGACAGGCATATTAATGAGAAAGATGCCTGGAGATCCTCCAGCTTAGTCAGGGGTCNGTAATAGCTCCCTTAATTGGTATCCGTACTAATACTTTATGCCCTTGTGTAATAGCAAATACCTCTCTAGAGACACATAGAACAATTTTAATGGCAGAGTGCCTTTATGACACTTTCTTTAAAAAGTGTTCTCCCCTGAAGGAGCCAAAGAAAAGGTCATGCCAGAGGCCCTTGGTGCCATCTTTCTCCTCCCGTGAATCTGCTGTGTGCACGTGTTTGAGAAACAGAAACTGATTTGCAGGTTCAGGAAAAGGAAGTTCACAGTGCTGCTGTTCTGGCCAGGTTCACTCCTGTCTCCCCCTGGGATCTTTCCTGGAAGAGTTTCAGCCCTTTTCTTGGNAAGGCCGCTGCACTCTTTCTTGACACTGGTTTTCTGAGAAGACATTGCCTTCTCTGGAGTCTGGAATCTGGTCTTGGCATCTTTGGCAAACACTGTCTAGAGAGGGGTAAGGTGACCCTTACCTTTCCACAGACCTTGGGGCAGGTGTAGAGACTATAAACACAACCCAGAATGATAGCTCTGGGNCCCTGAATCAACATGTGGCTGGCTGGAGTTGCCAAGGTGATTTTAATGCGATTTATCACTAAACCCAACTCCAGATGTTTGTGTTTTCCAAACCCTGCGGTAAAGGCCNGTGAGGATGGGATAGGAGCAAGGGTAGTGGCTATTGGTGGGGCTTCGAGGCTATGCTCGTTTTCACAGATCCCAGTGGGCTCATCTTCTCCTCACGCCCTACGCCCACTACCACTTGAACCCTGAACAAATGAGGCTGCAAGCTGCTACTAGCAGTGAGAGTGCCTGAGTCTTTCCTGATAGGCCAGGCGGGTCCTCTAGCAGGGCATGAGTCATAAGATCCGCTCCCATACCAGACTCAGGGTATTTCCTTCCCCACTAAGCTCTGGCTTTGTGTCTCCTACCCTGCTTCTCCTGGAGGCAGCTGTTTCTGGAAAGGATTATCTCNCAGCAGTATCGTTATGTTGGGAAGTTGATGGGGGGAGTGCTAATACCTCTTGACATAAAACATATGTGGAAGTCCAAAGTGCTCCAACGAGCAGGGGGTGGTAGCGTGTCTCAGGGCTAACATGTGCAAATATATACACCCACTATCTGATGTGCTGCTCTCCTCTCATTCCTCCAATGGGAACACAGCTCTTGTTGTTTTATATTATTGCAAAGTCATCACTAAGTTTGATGGGGAAGTCTGCCTCTACCTCCTNGTAGCCTTAGGTGACTCCCACTTCCCTTTAGTGAGGGGCTAGGTATCAGGGTAGCAGAATAGTTAGACTAACCTACCATCCACAGGTCAGGGAACACTCCTCAGTTATTTTATGCCTTTGCGTTCTCACAGTGTCATCCACAGTGGAAGGTGGAGCTAGCACTTACTAAGTAGGGCTGTGGAGGATTAGGTATTTGTAAGGTGTCAGTACAAGTGCATAGTGTGGATTAATCTTTCAGGTCACTATTCACATGGCCTCATCATCCTCTCGATATTCACGTGTTTCCTGAGGTTCCTTTAGTGGGTTAGCCNGGAAGCCCCCACGATGGTTCTGCTCTGNAGACACTTGTGCACAGANGGGTCAATGTTTTCAGCCAGGAGAGAGGCCTCTGGGATGAGGCATGTGAACATCTCAGNTGTAGAGGATGCTCTTGTCTCCTGGTCATCCCAGAATTTTGGGAAGCTTCACAGGGAGGAGAATAAAGAGCCNCACACACCATCTCCCTCACCAGCACTTAGCTATCCGTGAACATGGAACCCCCACCTCACGAAACTACAAGATATAGAAACTGCCACCTTCTNTCAGTTACANTGTAGTGAANATCCCAAACTGAGACGCCTCTCTACTCCCAAGAGACAAGCATGGTCTTCTAGACCCAACCAGACCTCTGTCTACCCAAAGTATACCCCATACACCTCAAGGCTAGCAAAGCTAGGCATGCACAGAGATAAGGAACACAGACAAGAGAAAATGCATATAGNTTTTAGGTAGAGGATGAGAGGTGAGCTTTGCCATCACATACNCCCTGGTGGGTGACTTGACCGAGTCTGTCATCATTCTGATCCTCAGTTTCCTCTTCAGAAAAACGAAGGTGATCTTGATGCTGTTGTGTGGGAAATATTTGGCACACAGGTGTGGCCTCGACGACTGACTCAGCCTTCTTGCCATCATTTCTAAAAACATTTACGTTACTGCTCCTCAAAGGAAGATGAACCAAATCAGATCAAATGTTGTAGAGGTCTTTACTCCAANGAGTATTAAAACTAGCCAACAAGGGAAGCCCATGTCCATCCTCTAATTACTAAAGTCCCTTGCAGATACAGTTTGAACATCCCTAATCCCAAAAGCCAAAACACTCCAAAATCTGAACCTTTCTGATCACCTGTATGACATCACAGGTGCAAAATTTCCATACTTAGCCTCCTGTAACAGATCACACAGTCAAAAAAACAAACAAACAAAAACCCAGCAGCATGCAAACATCATTATAGAAAAAGCCCTACAGGCCTTGGTTATAAGGTGTATATGAAACATAAATGAAGATAGATTTGAGTCCCCTCCCTCAGATCTCTCATTATACATACACAAACATTCTACAGTCTGAAATTCCAAATGCTTCTGGTCCCAAACATTTTAGATAAGGAATACTGAGCCTATAGTCTTTTTTCGCTCCATCCTTTGGTGCGTTTCAAATGCCCTCATCTCTTGCGCGTGGACCAGATAGCTCAGAGCTCCTTTTATGGAAGCCAGACTGAGTTGAGTAGCTGCCAGTCTTCTTCCCCCAAAAGAGAAAGAACAGAGACCGGCTGCTNGATCTTGCTGGTGCTGAAGTTCAGAAGGCCGTCCGCAGCATCTAATTCTCCATAAGCAGCTTAATTTTATCTCTCCTGACACCTCATCATGCCTGGGGGAGCCGAGCAGCTGGTAGAGGATGAGTGTCCAAGAGGCTATGCCCTTCTCTGTCTTCTTTTGGCCCCTGTTTCACGAGCTCTGCACCTTGAGCTGTTCTTAGTAATTCTGCCAGCCCGGGTTGTTTTGATATTTCACCTCTTTGAAAGAACATCCCATGCTGAGATATCTAGGAGCAATAGGAGACCCAGAGAAGCACCCAGACAAGCAAAGGAAGCCAAGCTGGACCTGGTGGGTAAGGAATATTGCCAAGATCCATTCAGTCTAGGAATACTCTCCAGGGGAGTCAGAGCCACTGCTTCTCGGTCTCCAGAGCCATCTTCCTTGTCTGGTTCAAATACTTCCCAGAACCAAGTATTGCTGTTGGGCTCATGATTCTGAACCAAAGTGTCAAGTCTAAAAGCCTTCTCAAGCAAGGAAGCTTGAGGAGCCNGGCTACATAGTAGGGAGGAATGAGGACTGTGGCAGAGACTGTGTGTTCTGCCTGTGAATGTGTCCACTTCACAGCTGCTAGCACTGGACTCATTGCCAGAGGTTTTGATTTGTTTTCCAAGAACAAGCAAAAATCTAATGTATGTGTGTGAGTGTGTGTGTGTGTGTGTGTGTGTGTGTGTGTGTGTGTTGCATACCATTTCTAACTTTTGACACATAGAGAAGTCTTATTGTAAAATGGTGGGGAAGAGGGGATCCTCAGGCCATTGGCTAAGCCATCCTGGTATCTTTACTGAATAGTTTAACATTTCTGGCAATATGGTGCTCTCAGAGGCCTTGAATATCAATATTTAGAACAAATTGTTTACCAATTACTTAAAAAATAAAATAAAATACCCAAGCATAGTGGCACATGCCTTTAATCCCAGCACTCAGGAGGTAGAGGCAAGTGGATCTCTCTGAGTTCGAGGCCAGCCTGGGCTACATAGAGAGTTCTAGGACAGCCAGAGCCACATAGTGAGATCCTGTCTCCCCCCCNAAAAAAATCATTCACTCATTAACTAATTAAAAATTTAAAAATAAAATAAAAGTTTGTATGTGAAAGATTCATTTCTGACCTGATCGCTAGGCTGTTATTCTGTTCATATTGCAGCCTCCTTCAAATGTCCCCCACCTANAATGAATGACCTTGACCACAATTTAATACAGAAATCACAGGAAATTGGGAGGGGGTTTAGAGGGGATGGGCAGATGAGCGGGGTAGATAAGGCATTCATAAAGAAGCCGCTGAGCCCTCTAGAGACCTGGTTATCATAATGGCTCCCAGCATGCTCCCCGGAAACTCTCCTGACCTTGAGCAAAGCCCTCAGACTCTGCTTCAATCTCTTTGCCTATAACTGTGAGGTGGCTCTGCCCATCTGCCCAGGTTACAGTGAGAATAACAGGGGGTCGGGAAAGCACTTTGGAAAACAAAGAGTATTCTAGCAACGTGCGCTTTTTTCCACTCTGAGGCAGGAGGACATCTGTGTGGACCCTAGGGACCTTGCCTGTTATTAGCCAGATTAAACAGGCAGTTCTTCTTCTGCTTGTCATGGCCACAGCTGTCTGCCAACAGCTGGAGTGCACAGGGGACTGCAAGGGAGGTGGGCTTACAGCAGGGGAGGGGAGGTTGGCACCTAGGGGCAGCTCTCCCAACACCAACTCCAGTCCTGGTGGACTATGGTACGTAGACACCCCTGAAGCAAGAGGGCCTGTTCTGAATCCCGGGTCATCCACCACCAAGGGAGCTACTATCTCTGAGCCTGCCTTGANAATTGATGTTTAAAACTTCAACATTTTTACTCTTTGGTTTCTTTCCCTCTCAGTCAAGAAGGAATGAGAAATGATTGCACCATAGTTTCAAGGGCACAACCGGTCAGTCTTAAGTTACAAGGGAAATACTCAGCACCCAGATTTGTTCAACTTAGCAGTGCTGCATTCTGAATCTTACCTGTGGCACTCAGAGCATCTGCTGGACCAGTGTTTCACCCATTTCCTGTGTTGTTCTGTGAAGGAGGAGACAGTATGAAGAGCTATGATCATAGCAGAAAGGGTCACTTGTTGGTAGGAAAGCTGAACCCAAATCAGAGCTACCTTCAGGGAGACACCCCTATTGGAGCTGGGTTGTGTGTCCTAATAAAAGATAAGCATTAGTAACGAAGGGAGAAATTGAAGAGATGACATTTATGTTACCACAGATTACACACATAGCAAACAAGAAAACTAACCAGTATCCTCAAGTTACAGGCTGAGGTGAGTGGCAGGAAGGAATTGTATAGGGGGCTGTGAGAGACAATACTGGGATTACAGGGTCCTGCTGAGGGTGAAAGGGGTCAGGACAGGCCTCCCTGAGGAGGGTGAGAGAGTCAGGACAGGCCTCCCTGAGGAAAATGAGAGAGTTCAGGGCAGGCCTCCCTGAGGAGGGTGAGAAGGTCAGGGCAGGCCTCCCTGAGGAGGATGAGCAGGTCAGGGCAGGTCTCCCTGAGGAGGGTGAACAGGTCAGGGCAGGTCTCCTTGAGGGTAAGAGGAATGGGGCAAGTCTCCCTGAGGAGATGCCATTTGGGCTAAGAGGCCAGCCTTTCTGAAAAGGGGTAGAGAAAGTGTTCAGAGGACCAGCCATGGTGTGCCTGTGGAACAACAGGTGACCAGTGGGGCTGGAGGGTAATAGATGAACATAGCAGGCTTTCTTGGACTGCCAGCCCCCAGATCATGACACGAAGACTTATTATTCTGAGTGCTCGGCCTTAGCTTAGGCTTGTTCCTAGCTAGCTTTTTTTTTTTTTAACTTAAATTAACCCATTTTTATTAACCTGTGTGCTGCCCTGAGGCTTGTTTACTTCATCTATGTCTGTCCTGCTTCCCTGCTTCCTCTGTGTCTGGCTGGCTAGCCCCCAGCTGGCTGGCCTTTTCTCTCTGCCTGCCAGCCCTGCCTAGCTTCTTCTCCCTAGCTATTGGCATGTTCAGCTTTTTATTAGACCAACTAGGTGCCTTAGGCAGGCAAGGTGAAACAGCAACACATCTTTACATAGTTAAACAAAAGCAACATACCTTTACATATGTAAACAATTATTCACAACACAAACAAATGTAACATATCTTTACGTAGTTAAACAAATATTCTATTCCACAACAGATGAAGGTATGACGTTATGATAAAGACAAAGAAGGTGTTTGTGTGTGTGTATGCATGTGTGCATGTGTGTGCCTACACATGGACATATTTCTTCCCTGGGAGGATGGCCTATTACTTTGATCAGATTTCCAATGAAATAAGTGGTCCAAACAAGCTCCAAGGAATTCTCTGAATCAAAAATTGCCCTGACTCCATCGACTGAAGCCTTACAACAATTGTACTAAATGATTTTTCCCCCTTTGTGATTCCTGGAAGCTCTGAATTCTAAAACAGAAAAATACAATGCTGGACTCCGCTGCTAGCCTTTGTCTAAGGCTATAGGTGCAAGGCCAGGGGCAGGTGCGAGGCCAGGCGCAGGTGCGAGGCCAGGCACAGGTGGAGGTAGGGTGTGTAGCACAGCATCCATGGTGGTGGGGGGAAAGTAAAGAGGGACTAGGAAGCCANCGGAAGCAGCCCCTCTTTCTCTGGGCTGCAGCTGAAACTCAAGGCCACGTTGATGANGGATGGCTACTTTCCAGCAGTAGCAGCAGGTGTAGCCAGCCCTTGCTCCCACTGACAATGACTGGAGGCCTCTCCTCTNCNTGCAGCCTCCTCAATGCCAACAAGATCAACTGCCTGCGGGTGAACACCTTTCAGGACCTGCAGAACCTCAACCTGCTCTCTCTGTACGACAATAAGTTGCAGACTATCAGCAAGGGGCTCTTCGCTCCTCTACAGTCCATCCAGACCCTGTGAGTACACTGNCCTGGCAGCTGCAGACCCCTTCCACCAAAACAAGGGTGGGCTGAGGCCCTGTGGGAGGATTTCTAGCACTTGCAGCAGGGGTGGGAGATGAAACTCAAAGCGGTTAACTCTATTGAGCATTCTAGGGGACCTGACCATGCTGAGGGTATATCTCACTTTCAAACATGTAAACCTCACAGCAACCCAGGAGGATGTCACTGTCACCCCCAGATTATATGTGAGGAATCCAAGGCACTGGAAGAGTGAGTGGTTTACTCAAGGTCACAGCTAGTACGAAGCAGGATTTGAATCCTGGTAGAACTTTTGAGCTGTGTGCATAACCACAGTAGCCATGGTAGTGTTCTAAGCGTTCTCTGTCTCTGTGAGAACTCATCCCCTCCCTCTAGCAGCTTCCTGCCTCCTGCAAAGCCAAGCCTCTGATACAGGCTTTCCAGGGATACCACACACACACACACACACACTCACACACACACACATACACACACACACACAGACAGAACCCTCAACTCCCAAGTATTGCTGCTGTGTGTAAATACTGCAGGTAAACAGATGAGTACAGATCTCAGTCTGTGGTCTTGACAATTCCAACCCCAGATTTCAGCCCCAGCTCCAGGCCTGCGGTGAGCCTGGGGGTCTCCTGGAGACCCTGGAAGTCATCTGGCACTTATTTCCTAGTAGTGAGAAGCAGGGACCAATAGAGAATGAGAACAGCTGCTTGTTAGTGAATGCCNACCACGTGTGAAGCCCCACGCTTAGTGCTGTGGGGTTTTCTTACTGCTCAGAGGAGGCAACGCCCACAGCCCTCCCTCGGTGATAAGAAGACTAGCAACAATACCCACTACTATATATGGAACACCCACCGTAAGCCAGGTGCTATGCTAGCTGCCTTATGTGCCTGGTATCACCAGGCTTGCAGAACTGAAATGCGTGTTGCTGTAAGTGTAAACTCTCAAGCTCTCCACTTGCATTGCCCAGCAGAGTTGGCATGGGTGAGATGGAGCCAGTCAGCAGTGGGTCCTGCCCCAAGAGGGGAGAACTGGGAGGCTGATTACCCAGACCAGATGTTGGCTGCATCTGTGCTGCCTTTGGCAGACAGCTGGCCTCAGACCCCCTCTTTGAATCCTCTCTGAGAGCAGCACCCCCTCCAGCCCTCCTGGGGCAGCAAAGAAAGGGCCCCAACACCAGTTTGCTAGGGCCCGGCACAAGGCAGGGTGGTGGTGAAGCAAGGTACCACAGGTCACTCCTGATTAACAGCCCTGTCCCTCTTTCAGCCACTTAGCTCAAAACCCATTTGTTTGCGACTGCCACTTGAAGTGGNTGGCTGAGTACCTTCAGGACAACCCCATCGAGACGAGTGGGGCCCGCTGCAGCAGCCCACGCCGGCTGGCCAACAAGCGCATCAGCCAGATCAAAAGCAAGAAGTTCCGCTGCTCAGGTAATCAGGTTACTGGAGTGGGGCCCCACTTTCTGACTCAGAATACAGCAGCCCCAGAGAGGCCAATAATCCAATCTGGAGGCCGGCGAGCGCTGTAATGGCTCCTGGGGAGCATCTTTGCAAATTAAATTGGGGAAATTCAGTTAGCCCTACAGAAAACCAATTACCTTATGGATTTAAAATAAAACACACTCACACAATAAAAGCATGGGGGGAGGGGCGGGCAGCTTGGGAGAAACAGAACCCAGGCAGAGTCGCCCCTCCCTCCTGGAGCTTGGTGGAAGCTGGGAGACTGGACAGCCTTCACACACGTTCGTGCGCTTGAGAGGAGGCCAAGATTTATTTTGTAGTCTCAAAGCAGATTCCCCAAATGGCACAGACATATACAGCCCGGGCCGGGCTGCAGCCAGGCATTAATACAGCCCTCAACCATAATAGGTTAGGTTACAGGTTTCACAAACACCTTCCCTATCTCCTTGAAGCAGATGGCTGCTCTCTCATGATACAGGGAACAGCAGGCTGTGGGAAGGAGCAAAGCCTGAGCTCCCATGCCCAGCTCTAGAGACTGTCTTCCTCCCACCCCACCCCACCCCACCCCGGGAAGGACACGGAGACAAATGGCAAGAGAATTCACAGCCCGCCTTGGAAAGAAAGGTGGTCTCCTTGACCAGTGGCTGCAAGCAGTTAGACATTGTTATCATTTTTCTCTTTATCGCCGTGGCTGATAAACCAACAGCAGGAGATCCTGAGATAGGATGAGCCAACCCCGACATTGTGTGTCTCGGCAAGAACCGTGCTCCCACCCATCTCAGACAGTGCTCAGCCAGTGTGTTCTCCCAGGAACAATGCCAGCATGGGGACTGGCCATCCGCAGACCAGCAGGCAGATTTTTGGCTTCTTGTACCATGTTCTTTGTGCTTTGAGTCAAATTCTGTCGTCTGATAAACTTTAGCCTTTTATCTTATTTTATTTACAGAGGCAAATAGCTGGAGAGGGTCTAGAGAGATGCAGGGACTTTGTGGCAGGATGATTTGCATTCCCCGGCATAGTGACTGGAGAGATGACTTCCTGTGAGGAACACAGTGCTTGCTTGAGTGGTCCTAATTGGACTTGCTTCTTCTAGTAGCCGCTTGAAGTCAGCAGGTGAGNTCCTGCTCTACAGCAGAGAGAGCTGAGGACTCCAAGGTGAAGGGCCACCCACACATCACAGTCACAGCCAGTAGGGTTAGGACCAGGCTCCACNTCGCTCTCTCCTTGACTATTTACTATCTAGGAAGGTGAGCCAACTAGTTGAGTTGCTTTCTTCCTGGTCTCTTGGATCCACTTCTAACCCCCAAAAACTTTCTTAGATTCCTCCCTAAGTCTGGTGACATCTCTGGATAGAAAGTCTCCCCCCAGCACCAAGTGTCATCTATAGCAGACCAGNCCTTCCCAAGGCTTTCCTCATGACTACCCCCAGCGGTATTCCCACTTTTGTCTTTGCCTACTCAGGTCTGAGTTTATTTAGCTTGGCCAGTTAGTGGTTCCCACGGAAAGGATCGATGAAGTCGGAGGAGGGCAGGAAGCCACCTGCCATCCTTGACCCTCGGTCTTATGAGTGTCTTGCCCATACCAGGGACCTCAGATTGAGTCTAAGCCCTGGGTGGTGGTACAGGGATATAGTCAACACTAGATCCAATGACTGGTGCCCGATAGTATTACAGTCGTGTCAGTGACCTAGCGTTGACTGAGGCTGGGACAGGTAGCAAGGTATGGGTGATGCTTCCAGAAAGAACAGAGTAGAGAACAAGAAATAGACAGTCGAACTAGAAAACAATAAAACTAGTTTGCAGTCTAACAGTGCCAATGTCTACCTTGGTGTTTGCAGGATCCTGGTTCCTATGAGGGGCAGAAATGGGTGGCAAGAGCAAAGAAACAGGGAGAAGACAAAACTCTCAAGTTAACTTTGTCTAAAATATCATTTTAAAAAATACTAAGCAGAAAACCTATTCCTGTAGAGGTAGTGATGTTCAGAGTCCAAATGAGCTGGACTTGGAGCGTTTGGTATGCTTTTATGTAGCTGTAGGGGAGAAGCAGAGAGGTTACCACTGAGCTCCAAAAGCCTTGGCTTTGAGAAACACCAGGACCCATACCTACCTTGGCCGTGGGGCATACAGAAACCATAGCCCTGAAGATTCATGTTTCTANGCAGCTCCAGAAAGGGCGGGGGTTGAGGAGTGGCAGATGACACGGACTCGAGCTGGCAGATAAGAACTCTGCATTTTACTTTCTCCTNAAAGCAGCCCCCTTGAAAAGACAGCTGATGCGATTAGGAGCCAATTTGAGGGCTGCTTCTGCACCATGCACAGCCTCACCCTGGGTAGGGCGTCTGGCTTCCCAGCCACTTTGCTCTCTGCCTCTATCAGCTGCATCCACCGCCCTGGACCAAGATCAGTTTAGGGATGGATGCTCTCCGCCCGGGGTGATCTAGCGGATCAGATTAAGTCCTTCTGCAAGGCCCCACCCCAGGGAGCACTTGGCAGCTGAAGGACACTGCCTGTCTTTTATCAGACTGTCCCCCTTTGTTTAAGAAAAAGCCATTCTTATAGAAAGTACAGTATTCTTTGGGTACAGCTCAGGGGCACTTTAGAAACCTCAGAGTCCATCAGTCCACTCTAGGACAAAATTGAGAACCACAGGAGAAAAACGCCAAGTTCAGGCTATCGTTTTCTAGACNTGACTGCTAATGCTATGATGATTTTAGCATACAAGGAAGATCCCAGATCATTTACCTCTGGGACCCTCCATGTCCTTTTAGAAAAGCAAAGCAAAGAGAAGGCTCAGGAGGAACTTTATAAATTACATTTTATTTGTTTGGGGTGTGTGTGTGTGTGTGTGTGTGTTTGTGCCGTGCACGCAGCATGAAACAGCAGAAGTATGGAGGTCAGAGGACAACCTTCAGGCATCTGTTCTTCTGCTATGTGGAACTTGGGGATTAAACTCAGGTCACCAGGCTTGGTAGCACATGCCTTTACCTGCTGGACCATCTTCCCAGCCCCATAAGGAGGTTCTAAAATTAATGAAATGTGCCCTACTCGTACTGAGGTCCTCATCAAACTCACAGGAGAAATCTTTGAACCAGAGTGTTCAAGGACTCTGCAGCTCCAGGTGTCACACTGCAGTAGAGCCCACATTACCAGTCTTAGCTGGAGTCTGTAAGAACAGGATGGGGAAAGAGCTGTGAATGGGGCCAGGCATGGGCATGGTGTATACTAACTGGACTGTTATTGCAGACAACTGAGATGCTGAGAATGAGAACATCTTGGCAATGAACCAGTCCCCAAAACATATGGTAGAGGAGAGTGACCTGTCCCTCCTGTCAGAGGTCAAGTCTCAAGCAGGGATGGTCAGTCACCTGGCTATGGCTCTATTTCTTTGAGATATGCACAACTCCAGCCTGATGCCAAGTAGGAAGAAGCCTGACTTATGGAAGATGGGATATAAAGATTGGGTCCATGGCACACGAGACCCCCTAACTGGGTCTACCTCATCCTCTCCCATGATTCCTAGCCAGAAAAGGGATATAGTCATCGAAAGGACCCTAAAGTTAGATATCTTACCCTCCAGCTAATCAATTGATTCTCCAGCCCTTTCCTTCCTTGTCTTACTCTGGCCAAAGGCCCCTTATCAGAAGCCGCTAACCACTGTCCATGCAATAGCTCTACCTCTGTGACANTGTTTGCAGACCATGGTGACTGGACATGTCTCATTCCCAAACCTAAGGCCCTGCCGACTCTCCCTTCTTTGTCCAGCTGAGAATATGTGGTCTTAATTCTGCATTCTTCCTCTACTGCACCTCAAGCCATCTGAGGTGGACGGGCTATCAGCCCAAGGGACCCGGGCACCCTGCAAGGTACTCAGGAGCCTCCTCAGTAGTGGGATGTTAAAGGGAGCTTTTGTCTGAAGAGGAGATTATGCTGTGCTAGAACGATGAGAACTATGGGAAATCTCTTTTATTAAAGGGCATAGACTGCCAGGAGGCCCCTCAGCTGGGGGGGTCAGCCCTGGGTCACAGAGCGTGAGAAGACACATTGCTGATTTTCATGTCATATCAGATAACATGGTGGGCTGGGGCAGACTTTGCAGGCTCCATCCGGGGTCCGTATGTACGTGGTATGTCGTCTGCCAGNATGCTCCTGGGTGTGAGTGTCTGATGGCTTCCCACCTGTCCCTCTGTCCTACTGAGTCTCCCTGGGGCAGGGCACAGGGAGGCGGGCCCCCCATCTTTGGCAGGATCCAGTGGAACGCACTACTGGCACTAATCACGCTCAGTGGGGGCCTGCTCTGGCTCCCACTTCTCCACGCTGCTTCCTCTGAGTGCGCCTGTCCTCTCTCTGATGCCTGCTTCCTGACCTTGACTCTGACCAGTTGCCGCGGGGCTTTCCTTTGTGCTTGATCTAACCATGTGGTGGAACGATGGAAACGGAACATGGTTCTGTCAAGCACCGCGGAAAGCACCGTTCTCTCCTGCAGCATGGCCCACCGCCGCCACCACCGCCACCGCTGGACTCTTCTCTGCTCTGGATCACCACGCCTGCCAGACCCACCTCTCCCAGTCTTAACTCACAGAGGGAAGGGGGTGGGGAACCCTAAAGGAGTCAGGTGCATGGTGACAAGGGTTTAGAAAAACCCACTGGGGCCATGCTGAGAGTATCCACAAATNCTATGCAAATGGAGTCACTGTGCTCCAAGTCCGGTTCTCATGGGACCCCAGGAGTGACAGCTAGGTTCCAACTTCCCATTTGAAGCAGACAAGTGTATCTAAGGCATAGGCCCCCTTGTTTCATGGGAGAGTTCCAGCAGCAGGTCACCTACGGTAGCTAATGCAAAGGGTGAGTCATCCTGCTCATGACCTTGACCTCTCTTGGCATGTACTTCATTTGAAATGAATGTANGCGTGAGAACCAGTAGAACCNACATGGATCTGAGACCTTGAACTTGNACTGNGGCTCCTTCTGACCCCTCCCCGCCCTTACTCCTCATGAATACTTAGACCTAGATCCTGGTGAAACCTGATNTCCAACCTGTTTTCTTAACCTTGGACCACAGTTACCATGGAGGTGTGGGGCTCTTCATCTGGTGCCATTTCAGAGGCCAGGAGAGGTCTGCACAGACAATGGCTATCTCTGACCACAGAGAGAGGGATCTTGGCACCTTCTCTTTAATTTGTTTCTTGATAACCCTGGGCCTGGTATAATCAGTAGACTTGGTTGTGGTTTGGTGCTAGAGTCTGTGTCTTACTCCATGAGTAAGAACTAAGGTGGACACAAGCCCATACTTAACAGTAGGAGCAGGATTCTGTGTCCCCACCAAGTTGTGTGGCTCTAATTATCTCCTCTCTGATTGTGACTCAGAGAAGGGCCCAGCCANTGATGAGTTAATGGGTCTCTCTGAACTTTTGAGCATATATAGAGTTCTTACTATTGGTCAGGCTCTGGGTGTTTAACATCGTCACCCTAATTCCATAACACTTCAGATCCCATTTTACAGATAAGAGTGTTGAGGCAGGATAGTCACTAACCCGCCCAGGGTAATCTAGCTCCCAACTGGCTGTGCTTTGCCTCAGTGCTATCAAGTCCTTCCTCTTCTGGACACTTTGCCTTAAAAGAAAAATTGGTGGCAACNTTGACTTGAATTGATAGAGTGTTGAAGGTGTTTTTCACATTCTCTTTCCAGCTTACATCTGTTANTAGAAATGACTTGAGTAAAAAGGAGAGAAAGCATTGTTCAAGTGGCTCTTCTCCTACAACAGGAGCATACAAGATATCATGGGTACAAGCAAACCCTCCTACAGAGAGCGGCAGCCTTCCCCTCCATGCAGAGGGCACATTCTTAGCACTGCCCACATCATGCNAGGGCCGGGCCTTTGGGAGTGAATCCGTGATAGCGCCCTTCCTCAGCATCTCCATGATGCTTTGGCAGTAGGCACACAGGTCTCTCCCTCTGCTTTCAGGCAGATGACTGAGCTACAGGGACAGTTTCATGCCCAAATGATAGCCAAACTCGTTCTAAAACAGCTCGTGTTTCTCAAGCACAGGTGTCTGGGTCCCCCAGCCTGGCCTAGGATTGGATGTCTATGTGTGCAATGTCCTTGATTCCATTCGTCACTCATGACTTGTCCCTCTGCCTGTCCCTATCACTTTCTTTTCAAGCTGATAAACCCTGAGAGGCCTTTGGACACCCCCACCCCAGTTCCCTTTTCTGAAGTTCTTCCTCTCATCTCACCCATCTTGGGGATGCTTGGGATAGAGGAGGAGAACTCTGAACATATGCGCTGGCTTCCCCTGCTGACAAGGCAATGATGAACTTTAGGTGCTTCACACCTTCCTCCCAGATGTAGATGTAGAACAAGGGTATATAATAAAATAAAATAAAAAATTGCTGTCTGTTTCCACCTTTCCCCCAACCTCTGTCTATTAAAGTGTGTCTATGATTGTGTACCGTGTGTTGTTGTTCTGAGGTGTCTGCAAGTGGGGGAAAGGCCTACAAGGGCAGAGGCAGGCACAAGCTAGGTGCTATCAGCTNCTCTGGAGCCGCTCCACCTGGGGTTGAACTTTATGGCCTGTCTTCAAGTCCCTGGCAGATCCCTCCCGTCTGAGCTCACCCCAAAGAGGCGGAGCTGCAACCTATTTCAGTTGGTTCTCTCCTCCGAAGTATTTCTGGCAGTGACAAATCTGCATTGAGACTGAAATTGACTTTTAAAGCTCTGGAAAAGTTAAAAATACTTTTGGGTAGTTATGAGCATTAGGCATAACAAATGGCTCCGAGGAACCCTGGGTAGCTTCCGTAATGAAATATGAAGTGACGGAGGTGGCATTTCGTGCTGGCTCTGACTGGGAAATGAACTTTTTCGGTTATGTACATACGCTGTTATTAACATTTCTGGTTCCCACTCATATAAAATATCACTTTCCGACCCCCTCGTTATTACAAACCAGGGCAATAACAAAAACAGCAGGGGGAAAAATGCTGGAGAGAACACATTAGTCCATCGAATCTAATTGCAAAATCATTTCATTAAAATGGGTCAGCAGCTCCACTGCAGAGGTCTGCCAGTTATAACCCAACGATACTACTGAGAGCGATTCCTGCTAACTACAGACTGCTCTCACCTTGATTAAAACGAAAATGCATTTAATAGGCGGCCGTCCCCAGCCAGTGCACGTTCAGCAGGCTCACGGTGAAGTGCAAACCGGGCTCCCTCCTGTCTTTCTGCCTTTGATCAGTAGTCAGGGTTCCTCTGTCTTGCAAGTATCCCATTACAGACATGTTCTGAAGGAAGCATAACCNTGCACGTGCAAAATGCCCCCCTACAACATCACCATGTACCTCCACTGACAAGGCCAGAATGAGTTCGCATCTGGCAAGAGTCGCAAAATAACCCAGCACTCTGATATGCCTTAAGAGAAAGGGTGTAGGGTCGGGGTTTATTCGGTGGGGGTGATGCATGCAGGCCAGGAAAAAGATTTACATGAAACATTGGGCCGAGAAGCTGCTGTAAACCTGTGAAATATATGTATAGGTTCTGTTCATATAAGTCTATGGGGGCAAAGGGAGATGAAGGAAGTGGGTGGGAAGGTAGCAGAGAGGAACAAAAGGGATGCATCCAGACTTCTGANTCCGTGTTTCAGTTAGATAGTGTCACTTGAGAATGAGAGGCCCACCTATTTTGTTCCCGATCAGCAGTGACCACGGCAAGATAAACCAGAGCAGAGAGGGAGGCGGGCGTTTGTTTACCTCTTTGTCATAGCTCACTGGAGGAGAAACCCATTCCATCTGCCTCCACCACATCAGACTTTATGGCTGTTGCTAGAGATGTGGGGATAAAGGTTCAATCTCAAAGCACACTAAAGCCTACTTAGCAATTGTCATGTGGGTCTCTGAAAGCTGGCCCTAGTCCATTCACCATGCCCCACGACCCCCATAGGGTCTTCATCTACAAAGTGAAGTTCTAACTTCAGGGGTTAAGAGGAACCACCCATCTGAAGTTTGGAGAAAAGCAGCTGGCTGCTGGTTCAAGTGCAGTAACTGTCAGTTGCTACCATCAGCTCCAGTGGTGTTTCTGTGGCCTCCAAATACCAGATATTCTGTCAAGATCTAGGAAGCACGAGAGTAGAATCGCATGTGTCCATACTGTGCTTGCCTTTTCCTGGAGACTCTACCTCTGATGTAACTCTCATCTTCACACAAACCCCTGATAAATAGGAGCTAGGAAGTTGCAAAGCCTGGCCAAATGCACCACTACAACATAGGGACTGCTCGATCTCCACGTTGCCATGCTAATGCTTCGAGCCATTCACCATCACGCAGTGTTCATGAACTCAAACACTTCAGAAACACACACAGGGTCCTNAGGTGCTGGTGGCATTCCACTTGTGCCTTAGACGAACATGAACTGAGCTCACATTTTATACCTAGCAATGTGCTAATGAAATATGGGTGTGAGAGCGTGAATAAGCCCCAGCACAACATGCTCACNTCAAGAGAGCCACATGCCCCTCCCCATTGCCATTCGCATAATTCATGTGCTCACAGAGGTCTGTCTGACTGCCCCCAAGGGCATATCTCAGAGACATCAGACTGTCAGGCCTGTTGCCATCACCAAATGACCTTGAAAGAAATGAAATTTTGAAAAAAATAAATCTTAGCTCCAACTTCTAGCTCATGGGAACTAGCCTTTTACTGGCATTAAAGACAACTTCCTCTCTATGCGGAAGTCAGGTCTGGCCCTCGGATGCATTTTGTTTTCACTGTGTTTGAGAATTGGATTCATTGCCAATATATTTTAAATATCTGGCTTCTCTTAAAACAACAAAACAAAGAAATCTCAGGCAGCTGTAAGCCAAATTCCCAAAGCATCNGAGCTATGGGCTCCAGATACCCTAGTGTTCCATCCTCAGAGTCAAGCAAGACACTGCTTGTCATTTAGGACCAAAAGAGTATCTGGCCTCCTTCACACATTGCCTTCAAGGCCAAGAAGACCTCTTCTCATATGTGACCCCTTCTCATACCTTTGTCCTGTCCTCCAGTAGCCCCCACAAAATNTCCGATCTTAATCTCCAGCTTATAGATGGTAAGCNTTATGGAGCCAGGAATCTCCTACAGTTGTAGGCTGGATTCTGTGTAGGTGCCTTGTGGTATTTCTCTGAACAGAGCATCTGTAACATTAATCAGCTTCTCTAAAGGTCCATGACCCATAAACGTGTAAGAGTCCACAGATCTGAAGCTTTGCTTCTTGGAAGACAGAAAGTGATGAATGACAAAAAAACNAGAGTTAAATTTCAAATGGAGTTTTGACCACTGGCCCATATTGCAGTAGTCTTGAGTAATGTTCTTCATGTGTATTTAACTCTCGATCACATTTTACATTGGCAGACTACACATGGACAGATGTGAGTACCTACATCTGAGCCGCATATGAATGCACCAAGATCATTCATGGACTAAGTCTCTGAAGGCAATGGAAGGAAGCAGAGGAAGAATAATACCTTTGCTTTTCACATCAGTGCCAGTTTCCTTCTCACTTTTCTTTTTGGCTTCTCCTTTTTCTGTGGGTAAAACACAAAAGTTATAAGCCTCTAATTAATTCATTCACATGTGTTTTAGAGTATACATGACTGCCATTAAGGCACCAGTTTAATTTGCAGAGAGAATTGTAAGTTCAAGCCATTAAGTCCTATCATAAATGAGCATACTAGCACCCTCCAAAGATACTCATAGCTTAGGTGTGCTCTCTATATCTGAAGGGGCATAATTTGATAAGGAAAACAGATCTTTAACAAAGTTAGAAACATTGAATGCATTATTAATTACTGTAGAATTACTGAATAGTTTCCTAAAATATATTAAAAGGAATAGATTGAGTGAGCCCTGAGCTATCCAGTCATGGAAGTATATCAGAAATTTTTAAATCTCTGAAAATCATTTGATATTATCAGATAAATATTAGCAAACAAGTATCAAGAAAAGAGAGGAAGAAGAATGGCTTAGCAAACTATTCCATGAATTCTTCCCACGGTTTAAATAATTTGACCTCTTGATGGCTACTTTTAATAAAATTGAATGAACTAAATAATAATCTTCATTACACACACACACACACATATATACACAACACACACACACACACACACACACACACATATCCCTACCTCTACCTCCCCACTCATCCAGCCACCTCACTTCCCATCTCCACTCCCCACAACCTTAGACCTTGTGCCACGAAACCCAAATGATGATGACAACCCCCTCTTTGGCCCCACATAGGCTCTGAGGATTATCGCAACAGATTCAGCAGTGAGTGTTTCATGGACCTCGTGTGCCCTGAGAAGTGCCGCTGCGAGGGCACCATTGTGGACTGCTCCAACCAGAAGCTGGCCCGCATCCCAAGCCACCTCCCTGAATATACCACTGACCTGTAAGTCCCACCCCTCTTGAGAACACCACANCCCCTCCCTATGTCTCTTTATACATACCTAGTCGCTTTGAGTTAACTCAAGTGGGGTCTTCTGTGTACTTGGCTGAGAAAGACACCCAGATGTACATGGGCAGGTTGCTTGCCAATAAAGACCACTCATTGGTTCTATGAATGTTTTCTGAACACTCACTGTAAAGCAGGCACTGCTCTAGGCTTACATTCTACAATCAACAAAGCGAATGGCACCTGCTGACCCTTCAGAATTTACAGTATCACCAGACCCTTCAGAACTTACAGTATCACCAGAAAAAATTGATATTAGATAAAATTATTACTAGGCAAAAATACAACTAAGATGATTAAATATATCTCAGCGGCCTAAAACCATGCTAGAAAGGGACATTGGTTTATCTAAAACTGGGCAAGGGTGTGAGGGCAATCTGGCTGCAACATCTGTCACCCGAGTCATTACATTACAGGGTTGATTCTGCCAGTCTGGCCAGGTAGGTGGGTTCACTGCTCCATGTGCATACCCCCAGAAGTGGCACGCTTGGCTGCAGAGATGACCTTCCCTGATAGAACCACCAAACAATCTCTCAAGGTCTGAAAAGGGACAAACTAAAACTTGAAGCATGGCATGGGAGAGGATNAAGGATGGCCTGTGGGGCTAAACAAACCTGACATTTACCTCACCTCTGTTCCCTCCAGCCTTCCTGAGACTGGCCAAGCTGTCTCTCAGATCTGAAGCCCAGTTTCCTGGCCGTAACTGGGGGTGGGGGGAGTTTGAGGGNGATAATGTCTCCCTTTACAACTTCAGAAGGCCTAGAAAGAGACACAAGCATAATATTCCTGTTGACTCTTGGCACAGAGTGAGCCCTGGATAAGCAGTGGCAGACTGTAGCTAGTGTTGCTTTCTGACTTCTCTAGTCATTGAAGGGCACAGCAAGACTCTGAGCACAGAGATGCTGGGTGCAGGGACCCTGAGCCCCCTTGGAAGACAGAAATCGTCAGGCAGAGATGAGCAAATGGGGCTCAGGTGACCCTGAGGAAACTTCCCTGGGGGTTTGAGTTACCATTTGTACCCCCATAAAATGGAGTCGGGACTTGTTATCTGACTGTGTGTTTAGAGAACAATGTATATCTATACAGAGTATGCAAGAAGCCACTACCCCNTGAAGGAGGCATGGGAGGGCTCAGACTTAGTGTCTTTCTGTCCTTTCCCATCCACCTGTCCCTGCCAAGCCCCTCACCTCATACTGAAGTTTTTCGTGATTCTCTTGAACTTTGCTGAATGTNACCTTCAGGAAGAGCTCAACCAAAGCNATGTGAGGAAGACTGGCAGACAAGTAGCAAAGGAGGTGCCTCACCCCTAGCTAAGCCCTGCTTCTTCTGGCTTCCCATGTAGGCGACTGAATGACAATGACATCTCTGTCCTGGAGGCCACTGGGATCTTCAAGAAGTTGCCCAACCTGCGAAAAATGTAAGTCAAGTTGGGGGACACAGCAGCCACCTCAGCTTCTTGCCCCTCACCCTTCACTCCTGCCCCTGAGCCTCCCCCTGTCCCCTGCTGTGTCCTGGACTGGAAACCAGGGACACAGCACAGACTAACATGAAGCGTNGCTGTCATTGAGTTGTCAGGCATCAGATGGATTGTATGTTCCATACCTCCTTGTCTCCCTTCCTTTGTCCCCCCTACTTGTCCCTACCCCCAGTCCACATTCAGCACCTACCTCAGAAAGTTGAGGGGGACTTGGATCTAGAACAGCAATGGAATAGGGGTGGTGGTACTTGGCATTTGGGTGAGGTCTGCATGGGAGGGGCACATCAGAAAGGAATCTCCAGCTGCTCTTAGTAGGTTTGGTCACAGAGTCCGCTGGTCTGAGTAAAGTCTGGGCTTAGGCAAAGGACCCACATGCTGTTACTGGCTTCCATAGTGCATGGCTACATGTTGTCCCAACCCTCTCTCTCCCTTCCTAGGAGTTGGGGCCAAGTCATAAAGACAGCAAGGATGTTGCTCGCTGTGATAGCCCTTGTCCGTGGCCAGGGCTGCATGCCCACCTCACAGATATCAATTCCTTTAGTCTTCCTTCACCCATCTTGTGCTGGCTTCATGTTCTGTGCTGGGCAGGTGAGGGAGCCATAGCTCAGAGAAGTTCAGTGGCCTCTCTAAGGCCACACATTGAATACATGTCACAACTGGCTCTCAGACTTGGGTCCACCTCAGTCAGAACAGTGTGAGGTCAGGCTTGCTTCCCTCCTCACCCCTTTTAAGTGTCTCTGCAGAGGTGCCAGCACAGAGAGGGTGGGTTTCTCACCATCCCACTCCCAGGGCACACTTGTCTTTAGCCNTCCTTCCAACCTCACCCCATATCCCATATCTCCCAGCCTCACAGTGGTGTCTGTTTCTTCAACAAGGTAAATGCAGTGCAGCGTTACTTAGCAATTCTATATTTACTAACTCATCTCTGTACCAAAGTTCACACAACTCTAAAATCACAATTTTTCAAGCTGTTTGTGTCATTTACATACATATGGTAGTGAAAGACCCACTCACCCCAACATGTGTCCCTTAACTGGGACACGTATTCCCAGCTNAAGCTGAACACGGTGATGCTATGCCTTCCGGGTCCAGCTCTCACACTGTAAGCAAGTATCCACTTTACGGTTTATCCAGTGGCATGTGTTTTGCAGTTTGGTGCTTTTTAGTGCCAACTTTGGCCCAAGCACAGTGCTGGCACGCTGTCTGGATATCCAAAGTCTGAGAGGGCTGCGATGTGTCTCACTGAGGGCACAGATGCTGTGGAGAAGCCTCGTGTATTTGTTCAGGCATGAGCCCAGCACTGCTGGCCATGAGTGCGATGTTGATGGATCAATAGTATAGTAAATACAGTGTCTGAGCAGAAGCACTCACAGAACAAGCTTATTATTGATCGGCTGATGGAAACACCATGACCAGGTCCTCACAGGAGCCTCNTCTAGTTTCCCTGGGAGCAGTGATTCAGTGTGTGCTCATTCAGTGTTCCTGGTGATACGGAATAGAACAGTCATGAATCATGAGGATTGTCTGTAACTCCTCATTTCCTGTTCATCATACTTCTACCCATCAGTACCCTGCAGCCAAGTGAACAGACACCTTCTAGGCCCTATGCAGCTGCTTTCTCAGTGGCACCACTCATGCGTCCCTGCTGACTACAGCCCCTGCCTGTAGCCAACGGCCCCTGTAGATAAATGTGTGTCTGGAGCAGGAGATGAGCTAACTCTCTGAGGGGACAGCTGAGACCAGGGCACATGGAAGTTTGGTAAGGCTGTCACTGTGGCCCAGCACCTGTGAGCTTCTGGGACCCAGCACAATTAGCAACCACTTAGCCGTGTCTTTTTCATCTCTAACCAGAGAAAAGTGCGCTTTGCTTTCAACCTCCAGACAGATGTGGAGGTGAATATGGACATGAGGAAGGTATTGATCNGTACAGACCTGAGCGTGGCCAAATGAAAGCTCAGATCTCAACTGAAAGAGCAGATGCCACTCAGCTAGTCCCTATANTTGCCATGCAGAAGTGAAGGTCNGGGCTGCCGAATATCTCCCCCTGCCCCAAGCCAGCTAAACATTCAGATGTGGGGAGGAACTTGCAGGCTGGCCTGCGTTCACCTGAGCTCAGCTCTGCTCTTGTTCACTCTGTGGTCCTAAGAGACCCTTTGGGAGGTTTAGTTTCATCATTTGCATAGTGAGAATAAATTCACTTTTCCTGTGAACGATGATGAGGATCAGAAGTAAATAGGTGACAAGGTGCTGCTCAGAGGAGGGGTCCTTGCCTAGTATGCACAAGACCCCAGGTTCAATCCCCGATACTGCACAAACCAAAACAAATAGGAAGAAATAAGGATGAAAGATGTGGCCTCGCCAAAGTGTTGGCAAGAGAAGATGTTAGAATCCAGTGCCAGACATCTGGGTCAAGTAGCCTCAAGTATCCATTTANATACGTAAACAGCAGTTCTGCACAGACAGTTTGGGGAACCTGGGGGAGTAGGACAAAGGTGGGACATGACTGGGAAGGCTCTGATGATGGTAATAGAACCAATAATAGCTAGCAGTCAACACTGCTCACTCTGTGCCAGAAAGTTCTAGTGTTTATTTAATGTTGCCCTCACCAAGCAAAACCAAAGGCTTTGGGATTGCTTTGTTCTATACATGAGGAAGCGGAGACACAGAATGTTAAGTAACTTGTNCAAGCTTAAAACTCAAGCAGGGAGCAGTCTGTGGGTATATCCATGTGTTTGTGTGTGTCCATCTGTGTGTGTATGTTCATCTATGTGTGTGTCTGTGTGTGGGTATCCATGTGTGTGTGTNTNTGTGTGTNTNTNTNTNTNTGTGTGTGTATACATACTCATTGGTGCCAACCAACTGACTAAGACCCCANAGAGTGAATCCAGCCCCAGACCACCAGCTGCAGCCACTGTCAAGTGAAGAGTTCTTGTGCCCTGGACCAGTCACTACCCTACTTCTTGACAGCAGTGGTTGTGGATCAGGNTATCTGATGGTTGTTGTGGACCTGCCAAGCTGCCTTACACTTGGGCTAGACCCCTAAGGCCACCTGCTTCTGAATCTACCATTTCTGATTCGAGCAAAGGTGATTGGACCCTGCTNTGCTTTCTGCACCTCTGGCCTTTATACTATAGTAGCTCCACACACAGCTTTTCAAAGGGCATCACAGCTGTGAGCTGCTCAGTGGCAGGACACTTGCCTAGCATGCTTGAGGCTCTGCATACCATCCCTAGCATGGAGAGATTTTTTTTTGGGGGGGGTGTAGAAAGACAGGAGGGAGTGAGGGAGAAGGGGAAGGNAAAGAGACAGAGACCCCACGTTCAGAGCTGTGGCTCTCCTGGTGGTGGACTTCAACCTGTTTATGATGCTGAGGAGACTCACCCACCCNTAGCCTAAAAACCAGCCAGCCTCTAGCCAATGTCATGGGCACATGGTTGGGTTTGTTGCTACTTGCTGTGTTTTTAATAAGAATTAATCCCCCACTTTTAAAACCCAGGAGCTTTCACAGAAACCATAAAATCTTGCTTTCTGGTAACCCTTGGGGCTATCAGATGTTCTGGCAGAACTGGCCCCACGATCACAAGTTGGCCTAATAGAGTCAAGCAGAACAGCAGCTGCTCCCTTAGATGGACATGAGGTCCTGGTCACTTTTGTTTCTAAGGGGCCTGCTTCTTGTCACCATTAAGTCACCTGCCTGGAGCCCATGAGTAGCTGAGCTTGTAGTAGTCTTTCAGGGAGAGACAGGCTCATGGTCAGTAGATAGAACCACCTCATCCTGGCAGTATACCAGAACATATGCTCAGTCATGGCCCATTGTCCTCAGTTTCCAGAAAGGTCCACTTGGCTCTCTGATGCATTCCTCCTGGGACTGGGCTTTAAACAGGACTGTAGATTTCTCCCCACTGTAGGAGTAACTGCGGACCATGTAACCCCAGGGAATAGCGGCCTAGAAGAGCCTGGCCTCCTCTACCTGGGCTCAGACTTGGAGCTGTATGAATCCCCTTGNGTGCCTCTGTGTTCTTTGGGGAGAATGGAGTCGAGCACGCAGCCTGCAGAGGCTGTACACATGAGCCCTCTGAAACACCCCTGGGCTCAGCATGCGTTTCTGAGGCTGAGCTGTTAGAGCCACAAAGAANCACCTTTCTCTGGATAGGTCTGTGGAGATGAAAGGAGAGAGCCCACTAGCTGACCGCATCTATGTTTTAAGGCTTCCTGGGAGCAGAAGTGTCTCAAGAAGACACTGCATTGGGACTAGATCAGAGCTCTTAGAAAATCCAGATACACTCATTCTCTGGAATATTTGCNCCAAGCTACACACTGACCCCCGTCCCCCACTACAGACTTCAGTGGCAAGCCTAGCTTTGATGGATAGAAAGGGAATAGCTCTTCTAGAAAGTACTACAGCTGCCCCCACCCCGACCCCACTTCCGTGTTTCATTCTCCCAGACTAAGGAAATGCAATTGCAAACCGTACAGAAATGGGGTGTTGATTCTGCTCTGTTGAAGAAGAAGATGTTAGGGAATGGGGACCTCCCACCTCCACAGCCTTGACTCATCTTCATTGTCCAGCCCTGCATGCTAATCCCCAAGCAGCCCCTCCCCTGGAGCCTAACCCTATTAGGAAAGCCTTGACCTCAATTCCTAATCTAGTTTAGGGGTCCTATGCTGTCCCCCCATGCATTCCCTCCATTCCTGGCTTGTTCCTGACCAAGACTATAGGAATTGATAAGGAAAGAGGCTGTGTACCAGGTTATCACAGAAATGGATCCCAGTTCAGGAGTGCCCCAGCTAACAGGCCTTAGGGGAGGGACTTTGGGGGTTGTTAGCAGTAGAGCAGGGCGTTGGGGAGCAGAGAAAGAACAAAGAGAAGACGATTTAAAAGATAGACCAGCTAGAGTTTGTCCCCTCCACAGCTGTCTACAGGGATAGGCACTACTGTTCCCTGGGTGCCCGGGCCACCCATGGGAAAGGAAAAGTGTCTTACATTGAACCCTTGGGAACCATTATTTCATCATGTGCTTCAAATTGGTCCCTTGTCCCTCTGGGAGGCTTCATCCCCATGCTCTGTGAAAGGGTTGGTATGGTCCCATGTCCATCCAAGGCCTTGGCATGAAGCGGTCTCCACCCCCACCAAGAGATCTGGGCATGTGGCCGGTGTCTGTGAGCCCAGCAGTTCAGACAACCTCCCATGCTCAGTGAGTCGGTGACAACCTCAGAGTTTTCTGTCCATAGTAAGAACACCATCAGGCTTTGTTCCACTCAGAAAACCGTGAGTGCCTTCAGCCTGGACCACAAGACAGTCCAGAGAATCCCTACTTCTGGCTCCTGAAAGAACCCTGGAAACNAGAATTTTTCCATTGCTGTGCAATATCTGCCTGTTGTCACTGTCTTAGTATGGTCTCCCATGCTGTGGACACCAGAGGCCTGCTCTCAGAGCTGGGGCAGACTCAGGAATGGCAGCACTAGGGCTGGGTAGGAACAGGGATGCTGTGAGAAAGCCAAGATCCCAGGACTGGAGAGATGAGTCGGTTGGTGGAGTTCTTACTGTGCCTAAAATCCTAGAATAGGGAGGAAGAGACAGGAGGTCCCCTGGGGCTCACTAGCCAGTCAGTTCACCTGAATCAGGCAAACTCCAGATTCAGTGAGAGACCATGTGTCAGAAAATAAGGCAAAGAACAATTGAGAAATATACCTGATGTTGACCTTTGGCCAAGGCACACACACACACACAAACCAAAACCTCCCAACTTGAATTCTGCAACTCAGTTATACAAGGGAGCAAGTCCTCACATCTCCAGAGAAATAATCACGTATANAAGGGAGGGATGGTCAATGAAATATTTCTTTTGTCCCAGAAAGCCTAGCTTCNTAGCCCAGCTCTTTCAGTTGTGTGAATCTGAAAAAGTTACTCAATTTTCCTGGAACCCAGTCTCCTCATCCATAAAATTGGATAGTGATATCGGTATCTGTCTGTCCGGTGTTGTTCAAGGGTTTGATGAGGTTATGGTGGTTGGCCTCTCCTAAATAGCAAGTATGCAGCAAGCANTAAATAAGAAGTGTNCNCTTGTAAGGGGCTCCTACTGAGAGACCTACAAGCCTCTCAAATGTGTTNACCCCCACTGGGGGGCTACTTTATGTTTTTCTCTGTCCCTCCTTCGAGGACCACTGCTCAGTGGGAGCCCTTGGTGAAGAGAAGAAATNNGAGCGAATCTTCCAAAGCATTTGAAGAATGATTACATTGAAAACACTTTAAGTCCTGGACTCTGTGTGTTACTCCACCTGTCAAGAGAAGTGCCTGTCTGTCCCAGAGCACAGATGCTGAGGACCCAATGTCAGGGAGCTGGAGGCTGAGCTCCCTCCACCCACCTGATCCTCCTGCTTCTACCCCTTCCTTCTAGAAACCTGAGCAACAATAGGATCAAGGAGGTGCGAGAGGGTGCCTTCGATGGAGCAGCAGGCGTGCAGGAGCTCATGCTGACGGGGAACCAGCTGGAGACCATGCATGGGCGCATGTTCCGGGGCCTCAGTGGCCTCAAGACACTGTGAGTAGCCAGACCTGGGCTCAGGTCCAGAGCGGGGAGGCAGGAGGCAGGGGAATGAGGGCTGGACTGTGAAGGCTGTGGACAGGGAGCCGAGTCAGGCACTGTCCTGGCCTGTGGGTTTCTTCCTCCCCACAGCGTCAGACTTTTCCACCTTTAATGGAAAGAAGCCGACATGCTGAGCCCACCAGCATGTCCACACTCCTAAGCACATCCCACTCAGAGCCACCCTAACGCACTCATGTGCATATTCATACCAGAAACATACATACTGAGGGATGCACACCAACACTCATGNACCTATTACTCATACACACAGAAACACATGCTGTCCCGTAAATACATCTGCAAGCAAGCATCCACGGTCAAGCANATATACNTACGCTGAACCCATATGTGGGTCTGAGTCCTCACGGAAAGTACATGTGCACACTGACAACCACGCCATCTGTGCAGGTGCACATGGATAGCCACAGCTTATGTTTACAGTGCNGCTCAGTTACTTTTCTATTGCAGTGAAGAGATACCATGACCAAGGCAACTTATAAAAGAAAGCATGGGACTTGCTTATAGTTTCAGAGAATGAGTCTGTGTCCCTGGAGTAGTAGCTGAGAGCTTACATCTGATCCACAAGTGTGAGGCAGAAAGAGAGAGGCAGAGACAGTCAACTGGAATGACATGGCCTTCTGAAACCTGGAAGCCCGTCCCCAGTGGCACACCTCCTCCAACATGACCACCCTCCCGATCCTTCCCAAACAGTTCCACCAATTGGGAACCAAGCATTCAAACAGAGGAGGCTATGGGAGCCATTCTCACTCAAACCACCACACAGTGTGTGAAGTACATGTTCATAGACATTTGTGTTTGTCCCAGTGAGGATCCAGGCCCTGCTCATCACCAGACAAACTTGTGACTGGCTGAGCCAGGAGATGACTGTTTACCTTTTGAGAGGCAAGAACACGACCCATGATCCTCTCCCACCCTCTTCCAGGATGTTGAGGAGCAACCTGATCAGCTGTGTAAGCAATGACACCTTCACTGGCCTAAGCTCTGTAAGACTGCTGTCACTCTATGACAATCGGATCACCACCATCACCCCTGGGGCCTTCACCACACTCGTCTCCCTGTCCACCATGTGAGTTCCCCCAGGCATGCTGCCCACTTCCTCTGGGCCCCTCCCTGCAAAATCTCCTGACGTTCCAGCTCCCCACTGACTGTGGCCAAAGTCACATCTGTCTACTTAATAGACATTTGCCAGGCTCCCCCTGTGTGCCAGTTACCATCTCAATACTAAGGATTATAGACCTAGCTCCTCCTCCTTGGGGCTGGCAGCACAGTGAATTGTCCCCATGATGAGAAAGCCCAACACAAGCTTTGTGGAGAAGCAGTAGGGAAGATTAGTTTGTTAAAGAAAGTGGGAGATGCATTTCCTTTAGCAGGAACAACCGTGCAAAGGCCCTGTGGTCGGTTGGAGCAGAGTAAATATGCAAAGCCCAGCAAGGCCATTGCACTGAGTGTGCAAGGACACTGTGTAAGACAAGACTGGAGAGGAGGCCAGGGTCCACCTGTGTGGCCACTGCGGATGCTTTAGTTTTCAGAGGACACCACAAACACTGAAGCTTTGCCGTAGACCCATGCTGTGATCAGCAGTGGGTTTTAAAGGTGATCCTGTCTACACTGGTGTTTGTCAAAGCCAGACTTGGAGTCCAGCTTTCTGGACCTGTAACTAGCACCCTGCCCAGGGAGTCTCCTGTATTAGGAAGGGGGCAGCATAGGATAGTGATTGTGACTGTAGGGCCATGTTTCCCAAGTTCAAACCCTAGCTTCCTCTCATTGGCTGTGGNAGCTTGGGACTGTTTCTTTATCTAAGTGNGATCATTCTCCCGCAGCACAGTCCACTTCCTACGACTGNTGCGAGGACCAGCCCTGCTGAGAGTGTGAACTGCATAGCCAGGCCCAAGGGACAGACAGTTCTCCATGTTTGTTCACTGTACAGTTACTGACAATGCTGCCTTGTGCCTCACCCGTCCCTTCTCCTTTACTCAGAAATGACAAAACTCTGGCACCCATTGTCACCTTCCCACTTGGAATAGAAGTAGAGTTGCAGAGTGGCCTGGGACCAGCAGTCTAGTTTCTCCCAGTTAGTGAGCCCCTCTGCCTGCCACCGAGCCCTCCTGACCTCATACTTCACACCCTGCCTGAGGACTGTGTGATGGCAACTCCTGGACTCCTCAGCCTGGGAAGCCCCTTTTTGTCCTCTCTCCTCTCCCTCCTTTAGCCACGTGGCCTGCCCCTNCCCTACTCCACCCTCTGCCTCAGTGGCNTGATAGAGGTGTAAATTACTTAGCATGGTCCCAGGCCTGGGNCAAGCNCTTAGAGTGACGACTGCTACCACCCTCGTCCCCTCCCCCATTGGTCAGTCTATCAGGCCACTGCATAGACAGTAGCAAATTACCTTTGGTACATGGGCTGGCTTCTGGATATGCCAGCAGAGGCCAGCAGAGATGCCAGCCTCACAGAACTCAGTCAGTGGGCAGCTGCTGACAGTCATGGAACTAACCTTAGTACTGACACCACCAGAAGAAAGTGGGGGGCACAAGTCAGAAAAAGGAATGGGCTCAGCTGCCTCAGGTCAGGAGCACTGACACCCCAGCCCCACAAACTGCAGGCATTTCCAGTGGGAAGGAGGGCATGAACACCATTCTCGAGTAGAGGAAGGTGTCCACAGAGGACTTGCCAGTTTTGCCCAAGTAAGGCTTGATGGACAGANGAGGCCAAGGCTGGAGGTCACAACACTTGGTTGAGAGCAGCTACATTCATCCCCCTTGATTTAGAGATAAATTCTGCATCCCCCAGGAAGGGATGCCAAGACCCCAGCACCGCCCAGGGAGAGCTAGCCTAGGCTACAGGAGTGGCCCCTAGACTTTTAGTTAATGTCAAGATGGATAATGACCACTCAGAAGCTCTCTCTCTCTCTCTCTCTCTCTCTCTCTCTCTCTCTCTCTCTCTCTCTCTCTCTCTCAGAAACCTCCTGTCTAACCCTTTCAACTGCAACTGCCACCTGGCCTGGCTCGGCCGGTGGCTGAGGAAACGTCGTATCGTCAGTGGGAACCCCAGATGCCAGAAGCCCTTTTTCCTCAAGGAGATTCCCATCCAAGACGTGGCCATCCAGGACTTCACCTGCGATGGTAAGAAGGAATGACTTGTGAAGGCAGACAGGCTGCTGAGACCCCTCACTCCACTCTACCCTTCTGCACATGGGCTCTGAGGAACNCTGCTCTGAANGCCTCTGAGGGTCTGCTGCTGGCCCACATGGCTTGTTCCTCAGACTAAAAAATAGTGTCTCTTTCTGAAGCCACCTTACTTCCCTCAGGCATACAATTGTACTGATTTCACTAAGACAAGATATTTGTTTATATAAGACACTGTCCTCTATATGAATGCCATTATACCTAGTACACTCACCTGCCGTGTCCACAGTGAGCTTGATGCCTCTTAGATGGTATGCCACTCTGTGTACAGCCTACACAACTGGACAGGGAGGTCTTCCTGTCTCTGTTATGATGAAAGTCAGAGTATATACTTATGGGAAATAGACTTCAAGAAAATTCCTGCCATTTGACTACAAGATATGAACCCAAAAATCTGAGGCTTTGGGTCTTAGGACCCCAGAAGACGNATTTGATTGCATGAATTCAAGCCAGTATAGTTCTTTACTTGGTGAATTTTTTTTGTTACCTTAGGACAGAAGAATTTGTTTGCAAATTAATTGAGGTTCATTATTAGGAGGCTGGTGACACACTCGCTACCGCATAGGGATGACTATACAGTGGTGGGTGGAAAGGAGAAGTAGAAAGTGGAGGAAAAGGATTGGGCTCTGCCTCTGGCTGCCTGCTCCTTTTGCTGTGTGGTTTATTCCTCATGTGAGAGACAGGACCCCCTTTCCTATCTCCAGCCAAGGATCTGGGTTAGCAGTTTGACTGGTCTTCATTTCATGCAGAGTGCACTAAATGGCAGTGTCCCTGCCCATACTCCCAGGCATGCATCCTTCCCTCTGACAGTGGAAGACACCAGCAGCTCCCTTTAGTTCTGGCTCAGGCTCATGGCTAGAGCTAGGCAGAGCTGGCCTTTACTGGGAACCGTCTGGCCCTGTCAGCCCACTTTGCCCAGCTGTTCTCCTGGTGGGGCTCATCTGCTGCCACGCTCACCCTGTCTGGGTTCCCCACAGGCAATGAGGAAAGCAGCTGCCAGCTGAGTCCGCGCTGCCCCGAGCAGTGCACCTGTGCGGAGACGGTGGTGCGATGCAGCAACAGGGGGCTCCGTGCCCTCCCCAAAGGCATGCCGAAGGACGTGACTGAACTGTAGGTACCACCCCAAGCCCCTCACCAGCAGCAACCTTCCCGCTGTACCTCAGCATCTCAAGTGAGGGTGTGGGGACATGCCTGGATACCAGCAGAGCTTTTCTCAGACGGTGGTTGGGAGCTTTGATTGGTGTTTGGGGTCGAGGGTTGAAGGGAAAGGCCAACTCCACACATCTCTATCTGGTAAGAGAGGCATGCCTGACCCTCCTCTCTCTAAAGATACTCCAGAGCACAAGTAGGCTGTCACATTTCTTGCACCCTCCAAAATGTATAGGATACCTCTATGCTATACCCTGCCTTTCTGGACCCTGTGAAGCCTCTGCCTAACCCTAGTGATAGCACAGGGTATTATGAGAGCCTCTTTTTGTGCATTGGAGGGCCCACTTACAATATGATCCCATCCCTCCTTCGAGCCATCCCGTCAAGCAGGGGATGTGTCAGCACTAAATCACACCCGTTCTAGAACATCTTCCCAACTCAGGTTTCTCACAGTCACTCCCAAGATCTTGTTCCTGGACCAGAAGCTCCAAGTTAAATGAAACAGGTGCCACCTTCTNTTTGGAGGGCTCACAGCACTGGATGCAGCACCCTGTCTGGCTCAGCGGTAGATAGGCCTAGCTCGCAGTCAGGCTTAAGTGCTCGCCATCTGGTGCAGAAGAGCATCACGGGCTGGCACCGCCTGCCCATGCTCTGTCACGCTGCCCTCTTCCGTACCATCATCCCATGGGGGTGAGGTGCCTCATATGTCAGGCTCACTGCCAACGTGGAGAGATGACACTTAGCAAAACAGGTGGGCCCAACACTCATGAGGCTTGTGGTCTCTCTGGGGAAAGGAGACATCTGTTCTGTCATCTCTGGAGCTCCTATGAGCCGGTGAAAGGTGAAAGGAGAAGGGGCATGCAAAGGAGAGGTTTACCTAGGTGTGCTTTTCAGAGAAAGCATCTCTGGGACATGACACTGAGGCTATGATCAGAAGGGCCAGGCAGGAGCAGGTCCCTCTCGGGGCAGAAAGAGTGGGACAAGCAGAAGTAGCTCCGCCAGTGGAGACCCTGGAAGTGAGGGGACTGACAGTGGGTCAGGGTGTCCAAGCAGCAAGACTCACACCACCACTCACATCCACACTGTCACACTTGTGTGTCAGAACTCCATCCCAGACCCCAGGCCCACTCCCTCTGCCTGCACCATCTGGGCTCATATCCTCAGACATAATTGACAAAATGTGACGTGACCCAGATTCCTTCAGGGAATCTCTCTCACCTCCCAGGCCAGTGTCTCCCACATGGGCTGTGAGCATGCCAGCCCTTTAGAATGCAAACAGATGTTAGGTGGGACTGTCACTTCTGGCATTCCCTGGGGTTCAGACAGGTTGTCATGGGGACTGGCAGCCCCAGGAAAGGAAAGGAGGTCTGACACTCACTAAAAGTCTCTGTCAGCATGGGTATAGGCTGAGGCTGAACCATCGAAAGTCTGGGTGAACACATACAATGTCATGTGGTGAGCTGTGTCCAGGCAGAGCAGCAGCAGAAAATGGCCATGGAATGTATTCCTTCCTGGCCAGAAAGGTGCCAAGTGACATGTCAAAATGCAGAAATGCCACAAAGACAGCTCATGAGTGCTTTTCTCTGAGGTTCAGAGCACAGAGACTGAAATAGCAAAAATAATTGGGGCTCTGTGCCTTTAGAGGACCTTTAATTATTTTCTGTGGAAGAGATAATGTCTCCCAGCCAAGCACGGCTTCTAGTGCACTCCAAGGAACTCCATTCTGGTGCTGAACCATCTCCTGGACCAAATAGGGATGAGGAAGCAGGAAAATGAGTGTACAAGGAAAGTGAGAGCCAGTAGGCCTGGCACACAGTGCCATGGGGCCCCAGCTTGGGACCTTTTTATGCTTTTTCAGCACTCCAAGAACATGTACTTGTCAGGTACACTGTGATACGTGACACGTAGAAACTAACACAGACCATTTCGAAATAGCTGTTGCTTATTCCAGCTAAAAATAATTCCATTCCCACCCCATATTTGTATAAGAAGTGTGTTGTTGAGACAAACCAGCAATGGAAGTGAGAAGGTTGATGCTGTCTAGTTTTGCAAATCTTTAATGTCTTATGGCAACTCTGGTGTCTGTTCTGCGTCCCCTAGTTGTTCAGGTGAAGTTGAAGGAGAAAAGCCAGCTTCACGTAGACATGTGGTTGGAACAGGAAGGAGCATTTTAAGAGTCCCTTCCAATACAGGTGGATTTTCATCATTGATCATAACCCACAGGCAGTGGGATCTTCTGAAAGGGTAGCTTCCGAGTGGAACCCGCATCCATATCCATGAACTCACCTCTTCCATTACCCTAAACCACAGTAGTCTGTTCACTTTGGGGAGTACTGTCCCCCAGCTAGGATCTACAGGATCACACACTGGTCACTTAGATCAGTCCACTGAGTTACACAGGTCTTCCAGGTCGTGACACATTCCGTTGTCCAGGAGATAAAACTTCGTGTCACTGACATGGCCACTGGTCAGTTTCCCATCAGAGAAGTCTTCAGTAAGAGGGAGCTGTCCCTGGGCAGTGGTGATGCACGCCTTTAATCCTAGTGCTCAGGAGGCAGAAGCAGACGGATCTCTGTAAGTTCGAGTCCAGCCTGGTCNACAAAGTAAGTTCTAAGACAGCCAGGGCTACACAGAGAAACCCTGTCTCGTAAAACCAAGAAAAAAAGGGGGAAGGGTAACTATCCAGTTCAACCCATGTTTTCAAAAATATTAATATTCATGTGGAAGGCCCAATTCAATCACTAGCAACAAAAACCATCTGTGCTTTGCCCTATGTCCCACTCTTTTTACTCATTTTCCAGAAACTCTNTAGTAAATGCCCCTGTCTGAGAAGACACTACCAGTCATTCCTTTAAATAGAAATAGCGTTTCGTGGGAGAATCCTGAAGCAGCTAGTTCAGTGAGCAAGGCCATGGGATGTCATTGAGCATTTCACAGGCTACAGAAATGCTGTGTGTGCACGGTAATTTTGTCACACAATTGCTAGAGAAACAAGTGCTCAAGGGTCCAGCATTGTTACTGTTGGTAGTTTTTACTGCCTTGTCAAGGGCAGTCTTAAGTGTGGCTTGCTTTGTTGTTGTAGTTTGCTTTGTTATTTTATGTGCAAATGCACACATAGGTGACAGCACAGTGACTTAGGCCCAGGCATCTGCCTTAAGCTAATGTCCCATAAGCTGGTGTCTTCTGTTGGTTTTTATGCCACCAGTGCAAATGTGAGCTGAGTATACAACGGAGAAGGTTAGTCTTTTTCTTTAAGATTTTATTTTATTTTTAGTGATATTTATATGTGGGTTGGGGTGCATGTGCTTGCAGGTGCCCACAGAGATCATGACCAGAAGAGGGTATCAGATCCTCTGGAGCTGAAATGACAGGCAGTTTAGAGCCACTCGGTGTGAATGCTGGGAACCAACCTTGGGTCCTCGGCAAGAGTAGTATGCTTTTGTAATCGCTGAGTCATCTCTCCGGCACTTAAAAATCATGCCTTTAGATCATTACAAAAATAATTTGGACCTCAGACTTCTGAAAGTTTCTCAGGGACCCTCAGGTGCCCGTGGGTGACACATGGAAAACCGCAGCAGTCACTACAGCAGCCAGCAGGGAGTGTAGGGAGACACCTGTTATAGGCAGCATCCAGTTCCTGATTGCAAAAGGGACTGTGGTGTTTTGAAAGAAAATGGCCACAAAGGGGAGTGGCACTATTAGGAGGTGTGGCCTTGTTGGAGGAAGTGTGTCACTCTGGGGGTGGGCTTTGAGTTCCCCTATGCTCAAGCTACTCCCGGTGTCATAGACCACTTCCTGTTGCCTGCAAGATGTAGAACTCTCAGCTCCTTCTCCACTGCCATGTCTGCCTGCATGCCACCATGTCCCACCATGATGATAATGGACTGAACCTTTGAACTGTAAGTGAGCCACCCCAGTTAAATGTTTTCCTTTATAAGAGTTGCCATGGTCGTGGTGTCTCTTCACAGCAATAGAAACCCTAACTAAGACAGGGACCTACAGGCTCTTCTCGAAATCAGGGCAAAGCATGTCAGCCCCCCCAAGTCACTGAGAAACTCTGCCCAAGCAGTTCCTCCCCACTAGCAGAAAGGACAGTTAATGCTCTGCAAATATCCTTTTATCATTGAGCCTGCCTCGCTATTCCAGAATAACCGAAGCCTAAAAATGTGTTTGCTTCCATTTCCTGGAATGTTGACAGACATGAGAGTGAAGCCTACATCTCCCTTGAGGCCGAGTGAGGGGCTGAGAATCTGATGCTGGGGAAATATCACCTGCAGCTCAGCCTTTGTTTATATCATATCCAGGCCTTTTGGGTTCTGACTTTTGTCTGAAAACCGTGACCATGAATTTGTCTTTTAACTGATATCCNACAAAGAAAAGGGGTATTATGACTGTCTCCTCACCCCAGACACCGTCACCAGAAGAAAGGATTAGTATTCAGACACGAGGTCTGCCACATCCTGAGAAGCAGACTGGCGATGTGCACATGTATGTGCTGTGTAGACACCCAAAGCCTGGTAGTAGATGGAAAGGGAATAGGGAAGGCAGACACAGGACTGGCACATGTCTTGGAGAATGATTGTGGCCAGAGATGATGTCAGGGATTCATTGGGGGGAGGGGAGAACCTGGTGCTGCTCTCTCCAGCAGGTTCAGGACAGGAGGTGGGATTCCAGAAAGCAGCTCGTGGGAAGTTTCTCCCTGGCTGTTGGTTACGTGGAGTGTGGACACACACTCAGAAAAGGGCAGAACAGTGCAGCCAATGACAAACACCGAGACACAGCATGCTCTGAGATGAGCATGAACCCAGGAAACTGTGCCTGCACTGGCCTTTGGGAGAGGGAAGCAGAAAGTCTTGTCCACACTACAAACCTGCACTTACTTGTGTGCTGGGTGCAGTGTGGCCTGTTTAAAAATAGGTGGCCTCATCTACTCCTGCCAGGGACACTCCTGAGTGAGCAACACCGTTCCCATTGTCATTGATTTATTTTTNCATTTATTTGGTGGGGATGGGGGTGTGTGTGCCACAGGTGCATTGTGGAGGTCAGAGGACAACTTGTAGGACTCAGTCCTCTCCCTCTACCATATGAGTGCTGGTGGGGATTTGAACTCAGATTGTCAGACTCGGCAGCAAGCACCCTTACCTGCTGAGCCATTTTGCCAACCCTGATCATTCTGATCTTACCCATCAGATTGCTAAGGCTTGGGAAAGTTGAGTGACTTTGTAATTTTTTTTTTAATTTTTAGTTGACAGAGTGATGTAACTTACTTATGGAATACTGTGCAACATTTAAATCCATGTAAACAACACATAATGACCAGAGTAGAGAAATCATGATACCTAGCCCCACAAACATGACATTCAGAGTCCTCCCTGCTGGCTGGATTGAGGGTACAGTTAATCATTGCCACAGCTTCTGTTATGCTATAGAGCAGTGGTTCTCAGCCTTCCTAATACTGCAGTCCTTTAATACAGTTCCTTGGGTTGTGGTGACCCCAACCATAACATTATTTTTGTTGGTACTTCATAACTATAGTTTTGCTACTGTCGTGAATTGTAATAGAAATATCTGATATGCAGGATATCTGATATTCTCCCCCCAGGGGGTCACAGGTTGAGAACCTGATATAGAGGGTTCTAGCTTTCTTCCTCGGGCCCACTTGCTCCCTGTACCATTACCCACCCTCCTGCCCACCTGCTCCCTGTACCATCACCCACCCTCCTTCATTTCTTTCATTTTTCCAGTCTGGGGAAGCCATTGCTCTTTCTCCTTCCATGAGGCCAGCTATTTAACTTCCACATTCTAGTGAGAACTACATACACAGCTTTGGCTTTTCAGAGTCTGCTTATAGCAACTTGCCCAACAGCTGCAGAGCACAGATTGAAGCTCTTTCTGTCTGCTCCCACCACAGTGTCACTAATACACCAGTGCACAGGCCCGTGTCCCTCTCTTGTTGCCTAGTGCCCAGTTTCCTGGGGTTTTGCAACATCCAGCCATGTCTGTCACCTGCATTGGCGGGAAGAGACAGACCAGGAGTCCCGCCATTGTTGTTTGGGCACTGTGTTCTGTCTAGTCCATGCTGGCAACTGAACTTCTCCAGCCATGCAGCTGCTGCCAGCAAAGGGGCTGCCTCTTCACGCCTTGTACTGGCATGCTTGCCCAGCATTGAATAGAGTCACAGCCCAGCCTGCCCATATTCCTTGACTCTCTCTGTGTCTTAGGGATCGCTGTGATGAAACACCACCGCCAAAAAGCAAGTTGTGAAGTAAAGGATTTATTTGGCTTATATCTCAGTATCACTGTTCATCATCGAAGGAAATCAGGGCAGGAACTCAGACAGGGCAGAAACCTGGAGAGAGGAACTGATGCAGAGGCCATGGAAGGGTGCTGCTTACTGGCTTGCTCCACATGGCTAGCTCAGCCGTCTTTTTTATAGAACCCAGGACCACCATCCTAGGGGTGACACCACCACAGTGGACCGCCACCCCTCCCACCTCCACCCCCCTGTCAATCACTAAACAAGAAAATGACTAACAGGCCTGCCTACAACCTAATCTTATGGAGGTAATTTCTTAATTGAGGTTCCCTTCTCTCAGATGGCTTTAGCTTGTGTTAAGTTGACATATCCAGTACACCTTGACACAGGGAGAGCCAGAAGATACCCCCAGCCAGCTACAGGTTCACCCCAACTATGGAGAGAGGCTTCCTCTGAGCATAGTAGGGTCCTAGTGTGGCCTGGCCCAGAGAGACCTCAACAGGAAGCATTAGAAGAGGATGCCTGTCAGGGCTCTCAGGAGGTTGAGGGGACTGAAGGACTGGTCCCTAGTAGAGCTGGGATTCTAGTCAGGGCTGGGAACCCACACCTAGCATGAGGCAAGGATTGAGGCTGAGAGCAGGATGATCCTTCACTCATTCATACAGTCAGCTGGTATGCTTCAGGAGACGCTGCCACTGGAGTTAGAGTAGAGCAGTCAGGGTCACAGTCATGTCCCTGATCCCGGAGACTAAGAAGAGAGAGGACACAGTGTGAAAACCAGCCTGTGGCTGAGTCACAGTCCCCAGGAACATTCAGGAAGAAAGCACGTGCCTGGAAAAGCCCCTCCTGGTAGGAAGGTCTTCTCTTCAAAGGCCTGGATCCCTGGGGGAGCAGGTAGCCTAAGAAAGCAGATGCAAGCATGTGCTGTGAGCCTGAGAAGGTCATGTGCAGGCTGAGGGCCAGAGGAGGGCGGACTCTCAACACGTAGGGACACACAAGAGCAAACAAACATTGTAATCAGCAGAATGGCTTGATGCTACTCTCCTCAGCAAAACATGCTGGTTGCAGGAGAGGAAGTGAAATCTTTCTTCTGATAATCATATATATCACTAGGTGGAGGGGAGTGTGTGTGTGTGTGTGTGTGTGTGTGTGTGTGTGTGTGTGTATCTGTACACACACATATGAATATATATGTATTTGAATGTATTTTTAAAAATTGTTCAACACTAGTGTGCTGGACACTAAAATCTATCCATAGGGACCCTCATAATACTTCATGGTAATGATTATCATAAGCTCCATTTACAGCTATATAAATACAAGTTCAGAGCCGGGTGGTTGTGGCGCACGCCTTTAATCCCAGCACTCGGGAGGCAGAGGCAGGCGGATCTCTGTGAGTTCGAGGCCAGCCTGGGCTACAGAGTGAATTCCATGAAAGGCGCCAAAGCTACATAGAGAAACCCTGTCTCGAAAAACCTAAATAAATAGCTAAATAAATAAATAAATAAATACAAGTTCAGAGAGGTTAAGTGCCTTGCCTAAATGCACACAGCTATTAGATAGACAGAATGGCAGCTGAGCTTCCCTCACTTCAGCCAGGCCTCTGGTGGAAATCCTGGCCTGGAGTCGGGTCTCCTGACTCTTCCATCTTCATTCAGCTGGTCCTGGAATTCTTTGTGAGAACCTGTCCGCTCTGCAAAGCTTGAAATGGGAGCAGAGAGCTGGGAGTGTTCGTGTGAGGAGATCTGTGTGGATTTTTCATGCAAGGCAGGTGTGTTCTCAGGAGTGAGGGCTGAAAGAGAGCATTTAAATTCAGGTCAATGCAAAGGTTGACCTGCCGGAAAAGCTGCGGCAGTTCTGAGGCCGGGGGCAGAGGGCAGGCTTCTGAATGGTCCCTCCGGGCCCCACAGCAGCTATAGGCAACTTTGGAGTTGAGAGCATTCATCAAGGGCTTCCTACAAAGGCAGCGTCCCTCACCGCTGCATCTGCATTTCTGAAGCGGGGCTTTTTGATTCTGTGTCTTCCAAGCCATGATGCCAGGGCACTGGGACACCCTGTACCAAAAGCAGCTCCCGCTCGCTCGGTAGTGCCAAATGCAGCTCCCTCAGAAAGTTCTGGGATTTTCCTGACGTTTCCTGAGCCTAGCTGCTGCCAGTCAGTGTGTGGGAAGGCCATAGTGAGCNTTCTGACATGACTCCACAGACAGACTCACACTGAAGATGCCACCAGGGACTGAAACACAATGTAATGCCCAGAGCCTTGGAGACTTAAAATGTCACCTGTGGGTAGGGGAGGTGAAATGTGGGAGGCAGGCTGAAGCTAAGGGCTTAAGGGCTGATGTCACAGGAGGAAACTTGACAAGGAGTCACAGGCCAGTGCCAGCAGGGACCTGACCCGACTAACCTCTCTTTGGTGATTCAGGGAAGGACAAGGCCAGCGCAACTGCAACCAGAGGTCATCAGAGGGTCAGACATGAGATGAACCAGAGAAGGGATATAAGGCCCTTGTAATTTCCTGTCTGGACTTGGCTAGGTTGCAGTGCCAGTTATCATGGTCAAATTCTTGGTCTGGATGTTTCCGTGAATGTATTTTATAGGTGCAGTTAGCATCTGCCGTTGGTAGACATTACAAGCAATGGAGATTCTGACAGCGGGTGGGGAGCGAAGCACAGGTGGTTTACTTTGCTTGCAAGGTGAGACAGGAAGACTTCCAGATGGGCAAACACTGGGCTCTTCAGTTCATTCACTCCTGCTGCATACAAAGACTGAAGCAGAGACAATGTCCTGAGCACATCATGGAGACTGTTTGAGAAGCTTGGTGGCCCCCTCTCCTTCCTCCCAGTCTGTTGGAAGATGAGATAAACAGCTCAGTTTACCCTCGGTTAACGTGATTAGCACAGGTGACTCCAACTTCTCTGAAATGTAGCAGAGCCCCGTGTGGTTTGACCTGTGTTACCTCGGGTTTTCTGGATTTACCCAAACACATGAAGTCATGTAGATAGACGGCAGTCAGGAGGCTATGATGTAGGATAATGAGGCACCAGGCTAGGGAGAGCAAATTGTAAGCGAAGCAGAGCCTCTAGCCCCTTGGAGTTCTCCATCACAGTCCCTTGCACCTTTCCCTCCAAAGCACAGTTTTAGATCTCTTCATGTGTATGCCTCTTCTTTCATGGCTGTCTCATTTACCAGCATAGGCAGTGCCTGGCACGTGGCAGCTGCTTAATAAATACTTATGCTTGAATGGATGAATGAATGAATGGATGGATGAAGGAATGAATGCTCAGCTCCTTGGCCTGAGACCACAACCTAAGTGGGTGCACACTTTAGCCCCTGAATAAAGCTTCCTGAAGGCAGAAATGGGATTTGGCTCATAGCATAGCCTGGCACATAACAGGCTCACAAGAAAGGACTAAATGAGGACACTACCCAGTATGCCATGGCTCCTTGAGGCTTTCTGAGTCCTGCCCAGAGTTCTGTGCCATGAGGCTTCCTCAGGGCTGGCCACAGGAAGAGAATCACTAAGTCTTAATTGAAGCTGATAACACNTTTCAACTTATCTGCCATTGCCAAGGTTGCCCATGTCCTGTCTTAACCTATTTCTGCTCAATTTGGTCACTTTGTAGTAGGTCTTGGATACCCCGCTGTGGTGGTTTGAATAGGTATGGCCCCCATAGACTTGTGTGTTTGAATGCTTGGTCCATAGGGAATGGCACTATTAGGAGGTGTAGCCTTGTTGGAGGAAGTGTGTCACTGTGGAGGCAGGCTTTGAGGTCTCATAAATGCTCAAGCCACATCCAATGTCACAGTCACTTCTACTGCCTANGGATCAAGATGTAGAACTCTCAGCTCCTTCTCCAGCACCAGGTCTGCCTGCATGCCACCATGCTTCCTGCCATGATGATAACAGACTGAACCTCTGAAACTATAAGCCAGCCCCCAATTAAATGTTTTCCTTTATAAGAGTTGACGTGGCCATGGTGTCTCTTCACAACAATAGAAACCCTAACTAAGACAACAGCCAAGTGTTAGCAACTCGTTTTCCAAATTTAGGTCTTAGTGAGCATGTTAGAAGTGCAGATTCTCCAATCCTACCCCAGACTTTCCAGGTCAGAACCAGCTTTGTTCAAGTGATCCCAGGCCGTTTACACATGTGTTAAGCTTGAGAAGCACTGAGGTAGCAGAAGAGTAACCTCATGGAACTGAAGACAGGCCCCAGGCAGATAAATGACAGTGACAGGATATACTGCAAGTGCTGTGTGGAAGGAAACTCGCCCCAGAGAGCCAAGATGGTCTTGAAAGTGCCCTTAACAAATCTTCTCTTGTGTCCTAAGCAACAGGAAGCCTGGGGCAAAGGACTTATAGTGGAGGGGTGAATAAACTGGCCCGTGGCCCCTCCTGAGGGCAGGCATGGCAAGGACCACATAATTACATTGAGGCTGCTCTCTTCTGTGAAACTGAAGTCTGCAGAATTCACCTCATCCTAGCTGGTCTCTGCAGGAGCCTGGGGTCTGGGTGGGTCACTGTTTGTCTGAAAAGAGTCCTGTCTGTTAGGCATCTTCATTCTATAGCTTGGCCTCTACTGTCCTGTACCCCTTGTAACGCAGACATACCCCTCTTTCCTTATTTCCAAATAAGACATCAGAGGTCCTCAGTGTTGAATTCCAGCTCATTTTTAAAATGTTTTTATTGGGCCTAGAGAGATGACTTAGCAGTTAAGAGCACTGGCTGTTCCTCCAGAGGACCTGGGTTCAATTCCCAGCACCCATATGGTGGTTCACAACTATCTGTAACTTCAGTTCCCGAGGAACCAATGCCCTCTGTGGGCACCAGGTAAATACATGGTACACAGACATACATGTGGGCAAAATACTCAGACAGATAAGATAAGTATTTTTTAAATAAACAAGTAAAATGTTTTTATTGTATATTAATTATACACAACAATAACTTCCATTGCATTTTGACCTTTTCATGCACAGTCTATTTCAATCCTATTCACCCCCTAGTGCCCTGTTTGGCCCCTTCCCACTCCACTGACTGCTTTCCTCTCTCTAACTCACCTCACTTCTGGTTTTTAACCCCTTTTATTTATGACCCAGTAAGTTTCATTTGGGTTGCTTGCAGGAGCGTGGTGAGGCTTATTTACAGTGCACACTTACCTTGTTTACAGTGCACACTTACCTGGCCAGTGGTGGTGTCGCACGCCGTGTCCACGGCTGACTAAGAGTGTTGATGGCAGCTCTCCTCAGTAGTCTGTGTAGCACCCTGTCAGACAGTGAAAGTTAGCCAACTGGAAGTTACCAGCACAGCTCCCGCTTAGAGTGTCTTCTAAGATAGGGACTTCCCGTCCAGTTCTGATAGGCAGTGAACAGCAGTGACAGTTGTATGTAGTGTTCATGGAGGGGGGCTTAAGGACCTCCCTAAACAACAGCTCTTAATGGCGGTTTCTCACATATGGCACTGGGACTTTCACTCAATAACNTGTGGCCTCTGGGAACAGCTTTATCCACCCATACATTGTACCTCCATTCAAGCTCTCATATTTAATAGAATGTTTGATTGGCTTACAGGCAACAGATTTCCTTGTGGCTTTTTCACGCATCATTAGTTTGGACTCTCACACACACACACACACACACACACACACACACTCACACTCACACAACCCTGCTTTTCCTGCCCCCTCCCCCTGCCTCCCATCCCCATGTAAACCTTTCCTGTCTCCCCCTTCCACTGTTGCACCACATGTGTTCTATTACTTTCCCTTACCTTAGAGAGTCTGTTCCCTCCTCTCTGATTGGCCCCTTTCTCAGTTTCCTGAGCTCTACACACACTGTTTCCCACATAAATGCACAGGTATAAAAAGTAGAAGCTGGGAGAGAATGTTCAGCGTCTGTCTTTCCAAACCTAGGCTACCGCACTCGGTCTGTGTTTCCAGTCCCATCTACTTCCCTGCACATTTCATAATTTCATTTTACGGCTGAATAAAATTCCATGTGTACATGGACCACATTTTCATTATCTGTTCATCAGTTGATGGACATCTAGGCTGAATCCATTTCCCAGCTATTGTGACTAGAACAGTGATGAATGTGGATGAGCAAATGTCTCTGTGCTAGGATGGAGAGAGTCTTCTGGGTACACACCAAGGAGTACTGTAGCTGGGTCATATGGAAATTCTAATTTTAGCTTTTAAAGAACCCCCCAGACGTATGTCCATAGTGGCTGTACCATTTACATTCCCATTGGCAGTGAGCNACAGTTCGCCTTTCCACATATCCTGGATGGCATTTGTTGTCATTTGTTTTATCCGTAATAGCCATTCTGACTGGGGGTAAGATGGAATTTCAAAGTAGTTTTAATTTACATTTCCCTGATGGCTAAGGATGTTGAGCACATTTTAAAATATTTATCGGCCGTTCATATTTCTTCTTTTGA
>LZPO01008148.1:48681-87698 GCA_001675575.1 Neotoma lepida | reverse complement strand
TTTTGTGCAGGGTTAGAGAAAGGAGCCAGCTGTATTCCTCCACTATGAATACCCCGTTTCCCTAGCACCACTTGTTAAGGTGGCTATCTTTTCTTGTGTGTGTGTGTGTGTGTGTGTGTGTGTGTGTGTGTGTGTGTGCGTTTTGTTGTTGTTGTTTTGGTTTAGTTTGGTTTTTGCAACTTTGTAATGAAATCATTTAGCTGTAGCTGCATGGCTTGTATCTCAGCTCTCACTCCTCTGTCATTGACCTGAGTCTGGTTTGGTGCCTGTATGTTGCTGTTTTCACCACTGTTACTCTGTAATATAACTTGAAATCAGGNACAGTGATAACTACCACACTATTCTTTTTATTCAGGGTTGCTATGGCTATCTGGGGTTCTTTATGCTTCCATATGAGTTTTAATGGGTTTTGTTTTCTCTGTTTCTTTAAAGAATGATGTCGGTATTTTAATGGACATTGCATTGAATCTATAGNCCCCTTCTGGTAGGCCAGCCACTTTAACAGGATTAAGTCTTCNGACCCATGAGCATGAGAGAGTCTTTTTATCTTCTAGTGTCTTCATCTGTTTCCTTCTTCCTTGTTTTAACATTTTCATTGTGTATGTTTTTCGTTTCACTTGTTAGATTTTTTTTTCTGTATTTTTGAGTGTGTTGTAAATAGGATTATTTCCCTCATTTCTTTCAGATCTTAATTATTTGTTTGCATCGTTAGTATATAGGAAGGCTGCTGATTTTTGTGTGTTTAATTTTGTAGCCTGCCACCTGACTGAAAGTATTTATTGGCTCTCAGAATTTTCTAATGGAGTCTTTTTTTTCATGTATTTTATGTGTATGAGTGTTCAATCTGCACATATGCCTGCACACCAGAAGAGGGCATCAGATCCCACTATAGATGGTTGTGAGCCACCATGTGGTTGCTGGGAATTGAACTCAGGACCTCTGAAAGAGCAGCCAGTGCTCTTACTTAACCTCTGAGCCATCTCTCCAGCCCCCCAGTGGAGTCTTTAGTGTCTCTTAAGTATTAAATCACAGAATGTGCAAATAAAGAAATTTGACTTTCCTCCCATTCTGTTTCTATCCTTTTTAGTCCCTTCTCTTATTGCTCTGGGTAGGATTTCCAGCGCTTTATTGACTAGATGACAGTTGACACCTTTGTGTTGTTCCTGATTTTAATGGAACTGCTTTTTCTCTATGGAACATGATGTTGGCTTTACTTCATGGTAGATAGATACCCTTAGTTATGTTCCTCCATTCCTAGCCTCCTGGGGGATTTATCATGAAAAGGTGTTGGGTTGTGACAAAGGCCTTTGTCTGTATCTATTGACTNGATCCTGTGATTTCAATGTCCTTGAATCCATTTTGTGATGTATTATGTTTATTGATTTGCATGTGTTGAATGGTCCCTGCTTCTCTGGAATGATGCCAACTTGCTTATGGTGAGTGATCATTTTGGTGTGTTTTTTAATTCAGGTCACAAATATTTATTGAGTTTTTTGGTATCTAAGTTCATCAGGGAGAGTGGTCTGCGATTTTCTTTTTTGTTGTGCCTTTCTTTGGTTTGGGTATCAGGATAAGGCTGGTTTCNTGTGTGCATGTGCATGTGCACACATGTGGAANTCAGAGGACAACATGTAGGGGTTGGTTCTCTCCTTCCACCTAAAGTGTGTCCAAAATCCAACTCAGGTTATTAGGCTTGGAAGAAAACACTTTTACCCACTGAGCCATCTCACCAGCCCANGTTTGGCCTATTCTTGTGTTGCTAGGCCCTGAGGAACATCATTTAATTATTTACTTCAGGTCATTCTGATTTTTAAAGTGGGTACGTACAACTGCTTCCATTATATTGTATAGGTTTATGTATGATCGATCTGTATTTATCCAATTCTAAGATTTTTTTTCCTTCTTGGTTTCTTCAATGACTCATCATTGTATAGTGNGTTGTTTAATATCCATAAGTTTGCAAATTTTCTCTAGTTTCTATTTCTTGATGTCTAACTTAATTCCACTGTGGTCAGACAGAATAAAAGAAGTTATTTCAGTTGTCTAGTATTTGCTGAGACTTGCTTTATGTCCTAATATATGATCAGTTTTTAGGGAAAATTCCTTGGACTACTGAAAAAGAGTATGTATTTTGCAGGGTTTGNGTGGAACATTTTGTAAATGTCTGTTACATCCTTTTGATCTGCGATGTCATTTAATTCTGTTGTTTATTTGTTTACCTTTTTTGTCCAGATGGACTGTCTATTGGTAGGAATGGGGCACTGNGGTCATCCACGCTTACTGTGTTGGGATTAATCTATGACTTTATATCTAGAAGAAAGATTACCTGCATTAAAAAAAAATCAACCAGTGATCTAATTCTTGATGTGCAAATCGCAATACACAAAAGTGACATGAAAAACCAGGACAACCCACCTCTTCCAAAAACTGCCAATCCACCAAGTAGCAAGCATCGCTTTAACATGGCGTCTCCCTTCTCCTCTGTGGGCTGCCAGTGCTGAGCACCAAGCACCAAAGGAGGAAGGTTTCCCACAGCGCCCCCTGCTGATGCTTCTGCCCTGGGTGTGGCTTTTCCCCCAGCTTTTCAGTGCCTGTTTTGTGATTGCTACTCTTCAGCTCTCCCCAGTTAATTCCCTGGAGGCTCTAATAGACTGTCCCTGAGTATCACCTCACATTCCTTGTCTCCCTCAATCCGAATTTGAGTTCTGAAGACAAATGATAGCTCAGTTCCCCAACTACCCTCCCAGGAGTTAAGTAAGGCCCGTGTGGAATTGCCAGGGANACTGGGGTTCAAATTCTAGATCAGTGGTTCTCAACCTTCCTAACGCTTCGACCNTTCAGTGGTGACCCCCACCCATACATTTATTTTCGTTGCTACTTCATAACTGTAATTTTGCTATTGTTATGAATCGTCATGTGAATATCTGATATTCAGGATATCTNATATGTGACCCCAGNGGAGTCTNGGCCCACAGGTTGAGAACCACTAACACACAGGTTAGACTCTAGATCAGCTATTTGTTTCTGTGTAACCTTGAGGAAGTAGCTGCTCAGCTGTGCATTGCCGCTCCTCAGATATTGTGACAAGTCAGCATCAAGTGAGTGCTTCATTTATTAATATTAAACAAATTTNCACTGAGTACCTAGTATGTANCNGCAGTGTAAAGAGCCCTGCTAAGATACAGTGGAGGGCAATTTTAGCAAGAACTCTGCCATCGTGAAACTTATCAGTCTCGTGGAGAAGAATATCACTGACTGTGTGATCTCACAATTATACAATGATGACAGATATTAGAGGGGTGGGGGTATGAAGAGGTAACTCTGGGGGGCTTCTCAGAGGATGGGACTAGTGTGCAGTATCCTTCCCAGTGTCACACTCTGCACCTCTCTTTCAGGTACCTAGAAGGAAACCACTTAACAGCGGTGCCCAAAGAGTTGTCCTCCCTCCGACAGCTGACGCTTATGTAAGGAGCCTGCCACTTGGCAGGCATTTGTTTCTCCTTCCCGAAGTGGTGTGGGACAGGGCTGTGGGGAGGAAGAGAAAACAGTGCTGTGGCAGATGCAGCAATTCTCAACCTGCATGCCTGAGTGGCACAAGGAGAAAGAGCTGGGAGGAAACAGATCAGGCTGATGTGGAAGGGTTTGCCCAGTGAGGCTTGTGTGNGGAAATAGTCTAAGCGTGTCATTATGGGCTCTGAACTACCTTCCCATTGGCTTGCCTCTGACTTTCCAGGCTCCAAGCTGAATGCCTGAGCTTTCAGGAATTCCGGTTCCTTGCAAGCTGTGGCCACACTTACATCTGCCAGGAATACAAGCAGGCAGCATCCCTTCTTCCTTCTCTGGTTTCCCAGAAAATGTCCNAAGTAGATGGTTTAAACCAAGGGCCTTCAATAATGCCTGTTCCAAGCTTCAGGCCTCCCAAGAGCCTGCAAACCCTTGAATGGGAAGCAGAGAACCTGGATGTGAGAGAGGCCCATGAGCTCTGTCCCTCAACAGCATCACTGCTTTGCCTTGGTGGGCCCTGGAAGGGTAAAATTATTCCTTGGGCAAGTGGAAATTGAAGGATGCCCGTGTCTGCTTGAGAGGCGTAGGAGCCAGTCCACAAGAGACAAGCAGGGTTCATTCACAGTGAATGGCAGAGACCCACTACTGAAAAGTTCCAGAAAGCCTCCACTTGGTCCCCAGTCTTGTTTTCTAGAAACCAATGTCTGTATGAACATTTCTCAAACTCAGAGCTATGGAAATCTAAGCTGGCTCATTATTGGTTAGGAGAGTTGTCAGGATTATCATGAGAAGCAAGGCAGTGACCTTGGCCTCTATTAGAAGCCAGTAGCACTTCCCAATAATGACAGCCAAAAAAATGTCTGGGACATGACCAAATGTCATGGTAGAACAAAATGTCATGGTAGAACTGCCCCCAGTTGAGAACCACTGTTCTGTAGCAGTGGTCATAGACTTNTCCTGTGGGGAATTGTCCAGGGAGGAGCTGTTCATGCTGTCATTTAATACCGTTGCCACNCCCACATACAGCATCTTAACCAGAATATACAGGCAGGGAACCCTGGCTTCAAAAGATTTAAAAGCTCCTTGGGTGATTCCAGTGTGCAGCTAATAATCAGCCTGCTGCTCTGGGAATTTGTCTCTGAGGAAAAGCCAGAGGGTGTCTTGGATTGAGATCTCNTACCAACTTTNTTCCTCCTAAGAGATGATTCAGGTGGATGAGTAAATGACAGGAAGAGGGCTGGTGATAAGGATTGACCAGGGGCCTGTTGTGCTGAAGGAAATGGAAGGAGGAGGATCATGAGTTCGAGGCCAGCCTGGGCTACACATTTTTTAGCCAGGCATTGGTGGTTGTCACCTTTAATTCCAGACCTCAGGGGACAGAGGCAGGCAAATCTCTGAGTTCTAGGCCAGCCTGGTCTATAGATTCCAGGACAGCCAGGGCTGTACAAAAAAAAAGGAAGGAAGAAAGGAAGGAAAAGAATTGATCAGGGGAAGAAACGTACCAGAATTAGGAGAACTTGTTTTCTTATGTGTTAGGTTTTGTTAGAGTGAAATGGATGAATAGGCATGGAATTGAATGATTTTATCATTGGATGGGTAAATAAATGGATGAGTGGGTGGGCAGGGACAATGTGANTGGGAAAATTAACATTTGGATCAATGGATGAGTAGGTGAATGGATGGGTGGTAGGGGATAGCTGGACAAATGAGAAAGTGAGTGGATAAATATGAGGAGGGGTAGGCACACAGATGGACAGCTAGAGATGAGTGAATGTGTAGCCAGACAGATGATCAAGTGTGTGAGGGAATAATAGGTGAGTGTGTGAATGGACAGAGAAATGAGCGCATGGATATAGGTGGATGAACGGGTGCATGTGTGGCAGTGAGTGGATTGATTGATAGGTGGTCTACTCGTGTAACAGTAGCTTGTGGGCTCCCTCAGGTGCAGCTAACAGTAACTCGTGGCTTTTCTGTTTTCCTTATCTAGTGACCTGAGCAACAACAGCATCAGCATGCTGACCAATTACACCTTCAGCAACATGTCCCACCTCTCCACNCTGTNAGTATGGTGGCATCTCGTGTTTAACATTCAGGGCCATGGCCACCCAGTCTTGTAGCCCCTCAGTCCCTAGGTGCCTTGCTCTCTTGATCCTTGGGGCTTTGGCTGCCCTAGTGAAAGGCAGACTTTAGTCATCAGAAGATGCAAAAAGGGGAGGTAGGGGCCTGGCAGATGGAGGAACTGTAAGCTAATTACCTCTGAAGAAGGCTGTCTTTGGAATGCCTTCTGGGATACATGCATGTTCTTTCCCAGTGGAGGGTTTCCTACACAATTATGTTTTGCTCAGACCCATTTATTCCCCATTAGCTCTGCACGTTGTAAGCACACACCATTTGACAGTNGAGGGGGGTGGTCAGAAAGCTGATTAGAGAGAGCCAGTCTGCTGTGGAACATTGAGGTGGGGGACCAGCTCAGGAGCTTCCTGGAGTGGTAGGTTTCTCCTCCCTCTGTATTACGGTCCCTTTGTCGCTATATTAAACCAGGAAATTGGAGGAGACATTTGCTTTGACGGGTCCACAGTGTTAACAGTGCACTCACAGGAACAGGAGCAGCCAGCGGGCTCATGTTTCTCTTTCCACAGGATCCTGAGCTACAACAGGCTGCGATGCATCCCTGTCCATGCCTTCAATGGGCTGCGGTCACTCCGAGTACTGTGAGTCACGGGGCCTTGGGTCAGCTTACATGGTACTGGATAATAGCATGAGCTTTCGCCTTCCCCACTGTCCTTGTACAAAGCCCATTCATTGCCACCCAGCCACCCTTATTTACTCAATGGGGTAAAGAGAATGTACTCTATGAGCCAGNCATTCATGGGGTTCAGCACACTGCCATTCATAAACCTTTNACTAATCACTCACCCCCTCCANTCTGCTGTGTATCCAGTAGGTCACCACACCCTGTGATTACAGAATTAGGCTACACTAATGTGTCCTCCCTCTCACGAGCACAGAGTAGGGCATGGGGCCACACTGTGATGAGCAGNCTGCTCCCCAGGTGCTCACTGTGGCTTCAGAAGGGTGATGCAACATCCTCTGCAAGGACCAGAGATGACAAGCTGAAAGGCCAGGTGCCATCCAAGCTCAGAAGGTTGCCTTACAAGTATCTTTTTCAAAAACCAAAAGTTTTAGGTCTGGGTGCAATGACACCCGTGTATAATCCCAGTCCTTAGGAGGCTGAGGCAGGAAGAACATGAGTTCAAACCCAGCCTAGACTATTTAGTGACTTTGAGTCTAGCCTGGGCTACTTAACAAGATCCTGTCTCAAAAAGAAAAAAGTCCAAATTTTAACAAGTTGCCAGCATTTAGGTATAACCAACAAATCCTGATGTCTACCTTCTCTTGGGAAATCAAGAGTCCTGGCCATATCTGCGCTCTTCCCCTGTATTTCTGCAGACAGCTTTGCACAGACAGACTATCCTCCCCACTCATGCACCCTCATGCCTGCCTGGTCCTGTCCTAGCCCTCAGTTGAGGACAGCTCCACTGAGGCAGATGAGCTGCACACAAAAGCTAGAGGGCTCCAGAACCCTTCCGGTTCCCAAGCATGGCTCTGCCCCTCCCTCCCTGTGTGTCTTCTCACCCATAAAAATCGGATAATGATGGTAATTGCCTCTCCGAATCTTAGGAGGATTAAATGAGATGCGGCATCTAAAGCACACACCACAGCTCTGGCTACTGTGACTATGGAATAATTATTCACCTGTTGTTCTGGTCTCAGTGGGTGCGTGCTAGAGCAGGGGGACACTGTGCTGCCCCAACTCTCGGTCCAACTTGTATACCTTTCTACCTTGCACTGTTTTATTGAAAAAGGAAGATGTTGTGACTTTTTCCACTATCGCNTTTAAGGGATCTCCTCATGATGGTAGAGATGTCATCNTCCTATCAAANTTCTCACCTATATTTACTAGCGTGTCATTATTATAAGAGTAACCCCCNTATTTGAAAAGGTCAGGCCTGGCCATTCCTTCTCCTGATCCTTTACAATAGTACTGTGAGCTTGAGAGGATGATGCCCATTTTAGAGATGGGGAAACTGAGACCTGGCTGATGAAGTAACTGGCCAAGTGTGCTGAGTCCAGCCTCCTGCCTCAGTGCCTTCAACAAACACCACCCAGCAACCTGATCCNTTCCAGAGGCTCTGGACTGGCGTGATTTATTAAGACCTGCAAAACACCCATGTCAGCGACAACTCCTGCCACATGTCATCTGCACTGTTATTAAAAATCAATTCTCTGGGGGCAAAGAAGTGCCCATACTGACAGTGTGCAATCTGTTATTGTCACTTATTTATTATCCACTCCCTCCAGGGAGTTCAGGGATGGAAACCTCAGCNAAACCATTTCCTTGCTTCCATCTGAATGCAGTAGTGGATAGACCTCCTTCACCCAGCCCAAAGCCAGACCAGCTGCCCTCCCACTGTCTNCTGGCCCCTGTCCATCGCAGCCCCCAACCTGCCCTCCAGTCAGTCTAAAGCTGCTGGGGATGGGTTGGATGGCAGAAGACAGACCTGCCAGTTTTAACTGAATCTCCGTGCATGGATTCAAGACTTNGAGTCATTCTGATGGGGATAATTCAGAGATTCTGAAAGAGAAAATATAGGTTTTCCCTGTCTATCTGTCTGTTAACTGGGTGATGCCGGAGGTTTCCTGTTCCACAGCTCCTTGTGTGTCCTACCCCAGCCCCACTGCCATCATGAGGTCCCACGAATGCATGCCTATGTTCAGCACGAGGGAGCTTGCTGCTTGAGTTAAGAGTCAGCAGGCTTTAGCATGGTCATCCCAGAAACAGTGTGTCTTGGGGATAAAACTGATCTCAGAGCCTCTCACTCCAACCAAGTGCCTCAGTGGGGAGCAGCCATTTTCTGCATAAGGACCAATTCAGGAAAAATAACAGCGTTTAGGGGGTACATTTTATGATATTTGTATCCTTTCTTCTAGTAATTGCACATGTAGGAATTTACACTACAGAAAAACCCAAAATGAGGGAAAGGCTCTATAAATCTGAGTCTTTGTTGCNTTGTTATTTTTAACCTAAATTTTAAATATTACCTACCAGGACCACAATGGGGAAATGTATAAAGAGATTATGGCACAACTAGTCAATGAAACACGATTATTAAAAGAGATAAAGATGAAAACTAGACACAGCGTGGGAATGGGCTGACTATTTAGCTATTGCGTGGGAAAGGAAACTTAATTATATCTTGTAAACATTGACACCAATGAACAGAGACCAAAGGGAAGGAGAGGAAGAATGGCTTGTGGCTGCCTTCTAACACTGATGGAGCAGGAATGGAGACTGCTACATGGTGGCAATTTAGGGAGTTGGGGGCAAAGATGAGGCTGGTTTTATTTGTTTTTTCAGTATGTGTTGTGTTGAGTTCATGTGTGTGAGTGTGTGTACACATGTGCTGTAGCGTGCATGTGGAGGTCAGAGGACACCTCAGGTGTTGGTCTTCAACCTGAGACAGAACCTCTTGTTGTTAACTGCTGTGTTCACCAGCTCGCAGGCCCTTCACCTTCTAGGGATTTTTTTTTTGTCTCTGCCCTCCCATCTTGCTAGAGGAGAGCTGGGATGACAGATAAATACTACTGCTGGCTTTAGATGGGTTCTGGGTAGCTGGACTCAGGTGTCCACACTTATATGCNAGTGTCTTACCACTGAGCCANCTCCCTAGCCCAAGGTAAGTATGTTTTTAATTAGGAATTGCATCATCTGTAATGATGTGCATACATATATGCGNGCACAAGTGTGTTTTTGTGTGTGTGTATCTGTCTGTCTCTCTGTGTGTGTCTATAGGTAGTATGTCCAAGTATCTGTATCTACTTAACTGTCTGTGTCTCTTTGTGTGTGTGTGCATGTGTCTGTCTATGTATGTGTATGTGTTTGTGTGTGTGTATGTGTGTGTGTGTGTCTGACTGTGTGTATCTGCTTAACTGTCCATCTCTTTGTCTGGCTGGCTGTCTCTCTGTCTCTCTCTCTGTCTCTGGCTGGCTGGCTGGCTCTCTCTCTCTCTCTCTCTCTCTCTCTCTCTCTCTCTCTCTCTCTGTGTGTGTGTGTGTGTGTGTGTGTGTGTGTTAGTGAGTGCAGCTGAGTACATTTCAGAGAACAACACAGGAGAGTGGTCAGGAATCCAAGTACAAAACATTGTGTGAGGGGAAAAAATCTTTTCTCTCCTTCCCTTGTGATGTAAAATAGCTAGTGAGAACATTCTTGTGGGCATTCTTGNCCTTCTTTGGGGATCTGTGCACTCTTAGGGATCTTTGCCCCACACAGAGTCACATGCTTTATGTATGTGTGGTCCTAAATGTCACTCCCCAGTCCCNCATAGGGGCACCTGGAATCAGTTAGGACAGGGAGGGCTGCTCCAGCGTGTAGAGAGGGAGAGACTGAGACCATCATTCATCATCCTTGAGATTTGTAGCTTCTCATCCACGAAGTAAGACTGCACTGTTGATACCCATGAGGAGCTAAGGACAGCATGGAGCCCGCCCTCCTACAATGTCCCCATTAAGGGCTCCAGATGCTCTTTGTTTGGTTACNTTCCTAAGAGGGACCTCACTGCCTCACCAGACAGCTGGCCCACCTCTGACAGCCTGCAAATGCTAGTGGTGAGCTGCAAGGTGGTGCTGGCGGCCTCCAGACCATGGTGCAGGCTCACTCCTTGAAGACAAAACCAAAAATGAACATTAAAATTTAGCAGGAACTTCACAGCAAAGAGGAAGTCTTAGAGATATTCCTGTCTAAGCTTGTCACTTCGGAGATAGANATGGAAAAGTTGAGGGACTTGTTCTTGACCAATCCCTTTCCTAATGCCCTCAGTGAAGAAGCTGCAGTGCTGACCTGGGAGGTAGGTACAGACAGTAAGGGAGACACCATTGCTGTCCTCTAAGAGGGAAATCGTGAAGCTGAGAAGCATTTGCAACCCAAGCCACCCCTGAGAGAAGAGCCGCAAGCCACAGTGAAGGCATCACCGCACCCTGCCCATCTCAAGGTTCTCTGAAAGAAGAACCCTTTCTGGAATGTTACTATGCACTGCCCAAGGGATAAGGGCTTCTGTGACATTATCATATTCTTCACCCTTTGAGGAACATGCCTCTAAAACTGTCCCCATCTTACTTATGAGTAAACTGAGGCTGAGTAAGAGTAAGTGATTTGCCTAAGATAATGCAGTTGGGATTTGAACCCAAGACTGTTATCTTTCCAAGTCAGTCCTTCTGTTTCTAAGGCTGAGATGAAGCCAGTGAGGCTCGCTTAAGTAGAGAAGGGAGTGAAGAACATTCTAGAAGGTGACAATATGGCTACCCTGTATAAACACCTTAAGATCAAGAACAAATATGGAGGCTGGAGTGTTGGCTCAGTGAGTAAGAGCACTTGCCACTATTCCAGAGTACTGGAGCTCAGTTCCCAGCACCCACATCAAGTGACCCACAGCACCTGTAACTGTAGCTCCAGAGCCTCCAACCAACCCCCTTTTCTAGTCTCTGTGAGCACTCATATGTGCCCGCATGCGCACGTGTGGGCACGCACGCACACACACACACAAAAGTAAAAGAAATGTTGGGGTTTTTTTTTTGAAAGGACAAGTGTGTGGAGAGGTTTACAGGACTTTACAGGTGTGGCTGCCAGGCAGATTTCATGTTAGAAGCAAAAAGGGGTATGGCCGAATCGCCATTAGTATAGACAGAACCGAAGCTGAGCTCTTGTCTCTGGGCTCCTAACTCGAGGTCTTTCTGCCTCCCTCCCAGCCTAGCTGATACCTGTCTTTAGTCTCATGCATCTCGTACTCAAAGATTGAGCATTGCTGATTGAAAATTGGCATGTTTTCATCCCTTACCCAGGAAGCTCCTCGTTGGAATTAAAGGGTTGTGATTTGGGGGGTGGGGGTGGAGTTGGCTGGGTAGGGAGGTGGAAGGATCTGGGGTGAGTTGGGAGACAGAAAAAAACTAATTAAAACATATTGTATAAAAATATTTTTTAAGTTATTAAAAAAAAGGTGAAGTAGGATAGAGGACTTGGGCCCACACTGTTGGTATTCACTGTATCTTGCCTCCAGTCCAGAAATGGAGTCATGGGGCTCACTGCTGCCTTAAAATTGGTGGAAAATATAATTACAGGCTTCTAATTTATATGAGCAATGCCTTGAGAGGACTGGCCTCAAAATAAATCAAGAACAAAGCAGAGTACACAAGAACAAAGTGGCCATGCACTGGGTTCTACAGCATCTGAGGTCTTAAGGGCTTTGTACCCTCTCCCTCAACCCTCACAGNTGGCTGACTTATTAAATACATAGTATTATAATAGGCCCTTCCTGACCAATGGAGAGGAGACCAACTCAGACTACCTTGGTCGGGGAGGATATATCCTTCCAACAACTGAAAAGTTCAGGGTAGGCAGTGGCTCGGGGACTAGGGAAAGGCGTACCAGAGATGAGTGCAGCTGTCTTGGCCCTCAGCTCTCTTTCATGCATGGGTTTCCCTCATGGGTGGGGCACATTCATCTCCTTCTCATTCTGACCTGTGGAGCATCCTCAGGTTTCTCTTGAGTGGCTTAGCAGCCTGCAAAATGAAATCTCCTCCTCAAGGCTGAGTTCCAGAGGGAGCCCCAGGGATATCCCTTACTGACCCTAAAGGGGAGCTCCTACTGTCCCTCTGAAAGTGTGAGTGCACCTGTGCTGGAATGAATGGATAATGGAGAGAAGGTGTTCAAAACTCTGTGTGTGTGTGTGTGTGTGTGTGTGTGTGTGTGTGTGTGTGTGTGTGTAGGCAGAGGCCGGATGGCTGAAGCTTACCCCTCTTCGGTGGACAGGGTGGTAGAGTAGGCAGTAGAGTACTCTCAGCAACCTCAGAGGGTTAACAAATGGTGTTTGGGAGAGACAGTGAACCCAGGGGTCAGACAATGGCCTGGGCCAAAGTCCCCGTAGACTTTGGGTGTGATGTTGGGTTTTCAGTGTCCGCTGAGATGGGAGTGTAATCTTCCTGAGTGGCAAAATGTCACTAAGAAGCTGAAGGATGGCTGTGGGTCTCTTTGATGGATTAGGGCCACAGTCCACATGGGAACTCCAGGGACAGTCCTTTCCTGTGCTTCAGGAGAGAAAGGAGAGCAAGAGCAACAGGGTGGGAGATGGGAGCAGGTCAGAAGGGACCATGAGGCTATTCCTGCTGCCAGCGTGACAAAGCACATTACAGAAGACTGTGAGTCAGAGGCAGGCAGATCTCTGGGTTCGAGGCCACCCTAGTCTACAAAGCAAGTCCCAGGACAACCAGGGATACAGAGAGAAACCCTGTCTTGAAAAACAAAAACAAAAAGGACTGTGAGTTCGCTGAGGTCACACAATCAGCCTCACACTAGTCTTTGTGACACTGATTGCCCAGACCCGGCAAGAACTCAGATAGGTCCTGCCATCTCTATGCAAACTATGATCACCTGGGCATTCAGAGGTCCCAAGGTTCAGACAGCCCAGGTATAACGAGGGGCAGGTCAGTGTCACACTGCTGAAATGATTCCGTCATCTGCATCTGACAGTTTGCCTTTAGCATCCCCTAGAACAGTGGTCCTCAGCCTTCCTAATGCTGTGACCCTTTAATACAGTCCCCAGCCAGAAAATGACTTCGTTGCTACTTCATAACTGTAATTTTGCTACTGTTATGAATTATATCTAAATACTTTTGGAGATAGAGGTTTGTTAAGGGGGTCACAACCCACAGGTCGAGAACCTCTGGTCTAGAGTATGGCACAGAGGGAGTGTGCCTATTCAGCATGTACAGGCCCTGGGTATTTTGCAGGAGAAGGGTAACTAAGCCCCTGCCGTAAGCAATAGGAGAAACCCCTAGCCCTTTCCCCGTGAATTGTGGTCCCAGGACCAACAGCATCAGTGCAGCTGGGAGCCTTCAGAATCTCGGGGCCCACACCAGGCCCCGAAGATGTAGATCAGCTTGGAAATCTGAATTTTCATGTCTTTATTAGCATATATTAATCACACATAATAATAGTTTTCATTGTGATATTTTCAAGCATGTATATAACATGTTTTAATCATATTCATACACCATTTTCCTCTCTTATGCCCATACCACTCCCCTGGATCACCTTCTTCTTCCTCATCAACTAGTCCGCCTTCTAATGTCATGATACTTTTGTTGTCTGTTTGTGTGATACAATGAGTTTCCTTGGAATTACTGACAGGAGCATAGCCCTAACCCTAAACCGTAAACCCCCTAATGTGGGGTTTTTAAAAAAAAAAAAACTTTAAAATTTTTATTATTCATTTTGTGTGTATTGGTGTTTCACCTGCCTATATGTCTATGCACCACACCTGTGAGTTATAGACAGTTATANACAGTGAGTTATATATGTGGGTGCTAGAAATCAAACCTGGTTTCTCTGAAAGAGCAGTTGGTGCTCTTAACCACTGAGCCATCTCTTCAGCCCCTAAAGCTGAGGAGGTTTTTTACAGGAGCATGAATACCTTTCCAGTGGCTATACTACTGTAGAAAGTATTTCTCCCTCTCCTAGCAACTTATAGATCATCAGGGAGGGGTGGATCCCCATGGCCCCTCCCTACCCATCTGGACAGAATGTTGATGGGTTCAGTCAGTCTTGTGCAGACCTTATACAAGTAATCATAGCTGCTTTGAAGTCAAGAACGCATCAGCCATATCCTGTCTGAAAATGAACCTTCCACACCACTCCCCGCACTTCCTCCAGTTCTTAGGAATTTTCTGCTCTCTCTTTCAGTTTTCCCTAAGCCTTAGAGAGGGCCAGATTGACGCTCATTCATGGCTGAGCCCTCAACAGTCACTTCCTCTCAGCACTTGGGTAGTTATGTCCCTGCAGTTACCACTGGTCACTACAAAAAGAAGTTTCTCTGACTAGCTCTAACAGCGGCACTAAACTAAACTATAAGCATAGTTATCTAGAAGGCACTTTAATGNGTACATCATGTCCACTTACAAAAGAAGTAGCAGGTTTCCCCCTGACCTCTTCTGCCACAAGATTTTGGCCAGGTAGTACCAGACTCAAATTCCAGTATGGACCAAACCTCAATTCTGAGCAGAGAGTGGTCAGTTACCTGCCTCCCCCTGCCCAGAACTGACTTGTTACTATTGCACCAGTGGGCACATGTTGCCTGGCCAGTCAGTCCTATAGAACACAAGGTCACAGTTATCCTCAGCAGTCTGCACAGCACCGTCTGGCTCTGTGAGAGCGAGCCACTGGGGAGGAAGCTTCCAGCTCAGTTCCAACTTGATTTCTCTTNTGCCCTGAGACCAGAGCATGTGGTGTCTTCAGCAATAAGGTCTACTCNCCTAGTTCTGATGGGNGACGAACCACACTTGCAGNTACCTGTATCATTTTAGGGTCCTGAGGGGAGGCAGCCAGCCCATCATAGCACTGGGACTGTCACTTAGCAGTCTGTGGCATCTGGGAGCAGCATTATCCACCCACAGATGGTACCTCCATTCCAACTCTATTGTTGTTGTTGTTGTTGTTTTACATGGGTAAATATGAGGTTTCCTTATGATTTTTTCATACATTTTTGGTTTTGGTTTATCCTCCCACCATCTTCTCCCTCTCATATCCTTGCCCCCATTGGCCCTGTCATTCATTAGTTAGCACTTAGAAAATACTAGATTCTTTCTGCGTAGTCTGACATATGCACCAGAGCCTCATGGGACAATCTGACTGTGGTCATTCTCATTTGACATTTAGAAACTGAGGCTCNAGAGAGAATAAGCCATTTTGCCCAAGGCCATACAGCTGGTCAGTGGCAGAGACAGTGTGAAAGCCAGCAACCTGGCTCCACAATAGATGGTATTAGCTACAGCTGATCAGATACAAAACATCGTATCTGAAACTCTAGTGGCTCCATTAGGTAGATGTGGATCTCAGCTTCAGGTGTAAAAACTGAGGCCAAAAAAGTAGTTTATTCCACCCATGTTCTATCACCAAAAGGAGCTGGTTTCTGATTCTCACCCAGGTTCATAAAATTTGAAAGTATTTCCTCTTCCTCCCCAAGCCCTCAGTCCCTCCACTCTGCTGCTGCTGTAGACAGAGCAATGGCCATGGCCCCACAATGGCAGTGGCACCTGATATCACTAGCTGTGGGGCTCTGGGAACCACAGAAGCATGGCTGGGCTGGGTGAGTGTGTTGGGCTCAATGGGGTCACTTACTAACCTGTGCCTTCTACCTCAGAACTCTCCATGGCAATGACATTTCCAGTGTTCCTGAAGGCTCCTTCAATGATCTGACTTCTCTCTCCCACCTGTAAGTAGCCTCTTTCTCAGTGTGCATTGACTAAAAGNATAAAATGGTGAAGATGACAGCCACAGTGTCATCACTTTGTATTCTTTCCTTGTGTTAGGCAGATGTCCCTCTGTATGCACAGGGGACTGGCTCCAGGAGCCCCAAGAACCTACAGATGCTCAAGTTACTTGTGTACAATGAGGTAGCATATGCATAGAATGTCACACATCCTCCTATGTCCTTAAAATAGTCTCTGGACTATTTAAGATACCTACTACAATGTAAACACTTTGTAAACAATGGTTATACTGTATTGGTTATAGAATAAGGACCCAACTAAAATCCAAGTCTATATGTGTTCGTTATAGATGAAACTCTTAAAAATTGTTTTGGACCCATAGTTGGTTGGACCTGAAAATAGGAAACCTGACATTCAGAAGGCTGACAGGAGCTTATTTTTGAGATACTGTATTCAAACTGTACACAATGTCTTGTTTCACAAGCCTTCAAAGGCATCATCAATCCTGTCAAACGATGTGAATGTCTCAACTCTTCCCATACCCTAAACACATTCAGTGAATTATCCGATGTGTTTCTTTTAGCATTAAGACACTTTATTCCCTCTTCTATGAGGAAATTGAGAGTTAGGAAAGTTAAAGAATTCATCCTGAGGCTGCACAGCCAGCCAGCAGCAGAACCACAGTCCAGCTCCACGTTTGCCTTGACTCCAACAGGCATATGCTCAGCCATTCTGTTTTCCATTCTTACTCTGCTCAAGGAAGTTGAGACCATCAATAACAGGTGACTACCTCAAAGTCACCCATCAAGCCAGCAAAACTTCAGAGTAGAGCTCAGTTTCCCTGACTTCTAGGCCAGCCCTGAAAGTCACCCATCAAGCCAGCGAAACTTCAGAGTAGAGCTCAGTTTCCCTGACTCCTAGGCCAGCCCTTTCTTCCCTAGCTAGCACTCCCGGGTAGCATTGTCTTCTGGGTACCTATCTCTGTTGGTAAGTTTGTAAGATTGTATTCCTCCTCTGTATATATTTTAATTATTTTCATGTTGTGTGCATAGGCTACAATAATGACATGTATGTATTCTATAAATCAAAAATAGAAATGCTAAAGAATGGGTTTTTTGTGTGACTCATGATGTTTTCTTCCCAATCACGTTGGAGAAGTTTGGGTTTAACTGTGGCTTTCTCCCCTGTATCTTCAATCTCACTTGCTTGAAGCTGCTTCCTAAACCTGGGTCTCAGAACCGTCTTTGAAGGGCATGTGTTCTAACAGACTCTGTGCTTGAAAGCCACGTGAGAAGGGGGCCAGAGTTCCATAATGCTTCCCTGGAGAGCCAGGATTGGAGTAGAGTGAAGGACAGAATTTTCCAGAACAGTGAGAACAAAGCCTCAGAAAAGAGGTGTCGCTTAGGTGGGAATGGGACATCTACTGAACTGGAAATAGACTCTAGAAGCTTTGATTGTGCCTGGTGGATGTGTCTTCTAGTCTGCACACCAGACTNCTCTATTTTAGTTTCAAAACTTTGAGTTTTCAGGGAGCCACAGATGGGGAGCCTCTGGGCCAGGCCAGGCAGGTCCTAACTTCCTCTTCTGCCTTCTAGGGCCCTGGGAACCAACCCTCTCCACTGTGACTGCAGTCTGCGTTGGTTATCAGAGTGGGTAAAGGCTGGCTATAAGGAGCCTGGCATTGCCAGATGCAGTAGCCCCGAATCCATGGCGGACAGACTCCTGCTCACCACTCCTACCCACCGGTTCCAGTGCAAAGGTGGGTGCTGCCTGCCCACCACATCTCCGCCCTCACAGGATCTGCTGTGTTTCCAACACCTAACTAAGCACATGTGACTTGTAAAACCACAGCTTATCTCATGCATATAATCTAGGTAACATAGGCATACTGTATACTTTATCTCCACTTATAATACATTATAAATGCTGTATACAACGTTGTTATACTGTATTGTTTAGGGAATAATGACCAGTACATGATTAGTATGGACACAGTTTTGTTTCAGATATTTATGATCTGTAGTTGGTTGAATCTTCGAATGTGGAATCTGCCGGTGACAGATCCATGAATACAGAGGGCTGACTCTACTCNTTGGCTCCTTCTTTGTGTATTTTCCATGGCTGAGAACATCTCTAACTTGCATTCCTCACCCAGTAATATTAGCATCCTCATTATACTATTCTCTCTGTGTCTCTCTCTCTGTCTCTGTCTCTCTCTGTCTCTNTCTCTCTCTCTCTCTCTCTCTCTCTCTTGTATGTGTGTGTGTGTGTGTGTGTGTGTGTGTGTGTGTAGGTCACCATTTGTGGGAATTGGTTATGTCCTTCCATCATGTGGACCCCAGGGACTGAACTCAGGTCCACAGTGGCAAGCACCTTTACCCACTGAGCCATCTTGTCATCCTTGTACATGTGATTTTTATTGACTCATTATAAAAAACCATTCCTGAATTNTTATATGGCAGAGTCTATGTTAAACATGTTTTTATGTATCATTTTATTTAACTCTTATTTATTATGTGTCAGCTTAATTAATTCTCCAACATTTCTATGGGGAGATATTTATAATACTTTCATGTTAAATATTTAGAGCAACTAAGCCTTAAAAAGATTGAATGAGTTTTCCCCACTTGGTGGTGTTGAGGGTCAAACCCAGAGCCTTGCTCATCTTGACAAGCATCTCCCACTGAGCCACATCTGTATCCCAAATTAATTCCAGAGACCACACCATTAGGCCCCCAGGTTTTTCTAACTCTAGAACACGGGCTTCTGATCACCACAGTGCTGCTGTCTTCCACCACAACCTACTCAACTATTTTTTGGTTTAAAATCTTCAGTGTTTGCATTTCTCCCTTATGGTGAATGCATGAAGGTATTTCTCTATTTAATATTGTATCCTAAGATAAGATTCAGAGACTNAAAAACACTGACTTAAAATACTTGATCCTCAAACAATTTGCAGAATTGATTTCCCAAAAAGGTGGTGATCAACTTGGGCTCTCATTAGCAGCCTCTGAGTGTCTTTTTCTTAGAGAACTGGGTTCTTTTGTCTTATTTTATAGTCGGGGCATCGCCTTTATTTTATCCGTCTTTAATTTTGAGGCATCCTGAATTTAATTTCAGAATTTATTTTCCATTTTCATTGAACATTTGTCTTTTGATGCCCTTTGCTCATCTCCTAGCATCTCAATGTTCCGTTTTTTATTTTCCCTTTAAAACTTTGCTGTGTCCCATGTGGCTGCTGAAAACAGAAAAACATTCCATTGATTTAAAGGCGATTTTAACCTTCTACTTTCTGTTTCTGAGACATCTGATCTGATACTAAAGGAACTCAAATAGCCCTGGAATGGTGGCACTCAATCTGGATGGGCGTCACCTGAGGAGCTTTAAAATCCAAGGGCAGGGGGTGTCTATGGATAGCACTGCCTAGCTTGTGTAAGGTCGGGTTGGAGCCCCACTGCTGGCAAAATAACATTCTGGGTTCCACAGTCACGGTGTTGATTAAACTGGTGTGAGTTGCAGCCTAGGCATGGGATGTAGGCTGGTTCTGACTTGTCCTTGTGTGTTAAGAGAAATCTCTATGCCCCAGGAACCCCCTCAGTCAGAGGCAAGCATGGTCAGATGCTCCTCTCATTCTCATGTAAGCCCAAGTTGGACCTACAGGTCTCGGAGCACCCTGGGACCCTTTTATTCATCTACCCACAAATGGTCACTCACCAGAATGACTCTCAAAACCCATCTCCAGATTGAGAACTGTTTGCTCCAGGTCAGTTAAAGTTCTGACATTAACTAGGACCTATATATCATGGCTCATGCTCAAAGCTGTTTGCAGCAGCAGACATAGCCCGTTTTTGCATGTGGGGAACATGACCTCATTTCAGCCCTTACCCCCCCCAAAAAAACAAGAATAAAACAAACAAACAAACAAAAAAAAACCACAGGAGATGTTTGAAACTTCCATGGGTGAAAAAGGCAAAGTGTTCCTGTCAGCATCTTTCTGTGTGGCATCATTACCCCTAAAGTATTGCAGGANGGACTCTGTGTGTGCCTTTGGCCTTGGCATCTCTTCTTGGCTATTCTATTGGAAAGGGGTTGGCAGGGGCAAAAAGGAAGGAGAAGGTCAAAACAGAGCTTGTGCCCAGAACTTCCTGGAATAGAAGACACGCAGGAGGGTTCTAATTATGGTGCACTGTTTGCAGATTAGCACCCAAATCGGATCAGGCTAATTACAGTAATTGATTTGACTGCAGAAGTGCTTCTGTATGATGTCCCACTGTGATTCTTACTCACTGGACAGTGGTTGAATTAATGGGACTCTTGCCAGATTGGATGTACAGCCTCAAGAGAGTCAGCTGCCCTCTGGGCCTAGAGATGGGAGGGAGCCAGCACAGAGGGGAAGGGAGGTGAGTTAACCTACTCAGAGAGCTGCCATCCACACTCTGGTTTTGCTACCCAGGGCCAGTGGACATTAACATCGTGGCCAAGTGCAACGCCTGCCTCTCTAGTCCGTGCAAGAACAATGGCACATGCAGCCAGGATCCTGTGGAGCAGTACCGCTGCACCTGCCCCTACAGCTACAAGGTAAGGCAGGAGGCTCTGCCCACCACTCATGCCCAGGCTCTTCCCTTGTCCTGGCTGCAGAGAGAGAGAGAGAGACTCCAGGCAGCTGATGNTACCCAGAGTAGCCTGGATAACTCTACAACACATGTGACACACCCCGTAAGCGGCATTAGCCAACAATATCACTATTCTCCTGCACATTGGCTAAGGCTAAGGTCCATCAGAGAGGACCCATGGAATCTTGACAAGGATGTTTTGAGATGAGAAAGAAATGCTACTTCTGCATTTTCTTNGTGAGTCACAGGGAGACTGCAACCCAGGGAGGTAAAGGGTCCTTTAGTAAAGACATCCCTTGAACCCAGTATCCTGTCTGCCATTCCANGGACTAAGGGGATGAGGAACTCAAGGACTCAATAGTCTGGGGCTTCCAAGCCTGCCTTCATAGTTGACAAGCCCAACAAAAGGNTTAAAGCTTCCTGTTCTCCCATCCATCCTACCAGAAATCCAGGCTACTTCCAAGACAGTCTTTTCCCCTATTCTTACCTAGCACAATCCAGAACTGTCTCCATACTAATATGTATGGAGTATGTGCCATGCTTTCTGCTTGGCATTTGGCTCACTCTTTCTCCTAGCAAACATATGAAGAAAGCCTATTATACAGATATAAAAACCAGGCTTCGGTAGGCTTGGGATTAAAACTCAAGGCTATATGGTCCCAAAGCCAAAGTCCTTTCACCTGAAGAGATTCTGAATAGCCAAGCCCCTTTCAGTGCCTCGCTGGGATCAGCAAAGTTGTGGCTCAATGCTCTCTCATGGGCCACTCAAGATCCCAGCTTTCCAGGTACATCTGAATGCCCTGGACAAGCCAAGAGCCCAGGGCAGCCCGCAGCCCGTCTTGTGCACCATCTGCACAGGCTGAGTGACGGGAACACAGTGCCTGCATCGTCAAAGAACTGCGTGTACAGTAACAAGCTTGAAATGCAGTTTCTGGGATACAGCTACCTGGTGGCTTTCTCATCCACACCCTGGCTGCTAGCAGACGGTGTCAGAGTGCCACCTATGGGCCTGGAACAAGAAAGCCCAAGGATTCCTTTTAAAGCTGTCTGTCCCTGAAGCCTTATATTTAGCATAGAGTCCCAGGACAGAGATTGACATAACTCAGGGCACGGATCCACTGAGACCTCTGCATATGTGTTCAGTGTAGGGGGAGGGGGTCTCAGGCTCTGGAANTACAGAGAAGCATATGTGGACTGTTGCTTTGCCATGTGCCTGCTGTATATCATTGACCAATGACTTCACCTCAGCCTTCTCTGGACACTAGGACGCGTCATCCCACAGGTTGTGAGAAATAGATGTACAGTCATGTGTGCAGCACACCTAGAAAAGGACCTGGCATACGGGAAGTACTTGATAAGCTATCACATTGCCACCTTTTGCCTTCTGTCTTGCATGCCAGCCAGTCCCTCATACTGTAGTGTGAGACTGGCCATCAGTAGCCTAGGGCACCCTGCTGCTTTCATTTGGGTTTCAGTCCCCAACGAAGTGTTAAGGACGTTTCACACACGTTGCTGCGTTGCTGTGGGANACTAGAGTTTTCTGAGGATGCGTAGCCATTGCTCTTGGTCTTCTGTAAGGCCATGCCTTAATGAAGCAGTTGGGGTGCATTAGCTCACCCAGCATGCTTAATTATCCAAAGATAGCGGTTCTTAGCCTCATTTGAGAGATGAGCTAAGATTTGTAAATACAAAGAGCTCACCCATGCTCCACTGCCTACAAAGCACAGATGCCGAAATCAGCCTAGTCTTCCCTAGTAACTGGCTCTCCGTTTACCTTGCCCTCCCACCTGAGAGAGGGAACCATCATGCTCTCCAGCAGAGTTGTAACAAGGTTTAAAACACATCACATGTGTGCTTCTCCTACCTACATTCCATATGACCTAACAATCTTACCACTGTTCCAGGATTCGGGGAAATAAAATACATCTGATTCTTTCTCCACCACTTCATGCCATGTGTTCGGTGACTCAAAGCGGTACTTCCCAAGCCTTCAGGTGCCCAAGAAGCTTATTAAAATCTAGGTTCTGATTCAGGAGAGCTGAGGTCAGGCCTGATATGGTATATATTTAACAAGCTCCCAGGAGCTGCCGAGGCTACTAGTCCAAGGACCACACTTTGAGTAGCAAGGTGTTTGAGCAGTTCCCCAGCCTCCTCTGACCCATAGATTCCAGCAAGTGCTCACTTAGGCCCTCAGAGAAAGCCAGTAACCAAGATCCTGTCAGAGAGGGGAGATGAGATAGGCTGGAGGACAGAAGGAAGAAGATCGAAGAGCATCCCAAGTCCCATAGATTTGAGCAAAATGCAGTAGGGGAGAGTTGAATTGGGCTAATTAGGCAGACATTAGAAATGGTGATTATCTTTCAAGGACATGTAAGTGGCAGAAATCTCCATCTCTAGCCCCAATTACTGTGTTTTCAAACACCAGGAAATGCCTCTTAGATTTCTGTGCTCTGCCTAGAGGTCTAAGAGATGCCGCACACCACACCACCTTTTGTAGTGGGGGAGGATTCTGCCTGGGCCAAGTGGGTACTTGCACACCTCACCACCCTTCAGGCTGAGTGGTACTTGAAAGATCACCAGAGTAGACAGGCCAGATTACAGAGTTGGGATTGGAGGTAGGGGGTGTCCCACTGTATCATTTTTGAGGTTCTCTTATCCTGCCCTTCCTACTTATCCTTCTAGTACCACTACCACCCATGCATGCATCCCTGAACTTTTGAGCATACTCAGCCCTGCCCCAGGCCCCAGTCATGGTCATCACTGCTGTTATTTACAGGGCTGCATCACCTACGAGGTACCTTGCAGGTAATCCTGCAATGGCAGTGCAGGTAGAAATTGAGCATCCCTTAAATCAGTGGTTCTCAACCTTCCTAATGCTGGGACCCTTTATGAACTCCAACCATAAGATTATTTTTCGTTGTTATGTCATAACTGTAATGTTGCTACTGTTATAAATCTTAACGTAAATATCTGGTATTTCCAATGGTNTTAAGTGACCCCTGTGAAAGGGTGACCCACAGGTTGAGAGTCATTGCCCTCTATAATGTTTGAGACCAGAAGCATCTCAGACTTCAGGTGTTTCTGGATTTTATAATACTTACATATACATACTAAGATATCTTGGCACTGGGGACCTGAGTCTGTGTCCCAGAACCCATGTCAAAAGCTAGACATTATGATGCCTACTCGTCATCTCAGAACTGGGAGTCAGAGACAGGCATAGTCATAGAGCTTGCTGACTGGCCAGCCTAGACAAGCCATCAAGACTCAGGTCTCAGTAAGAGACAGGCCATTGCGTTAGCTCAGCAGATAAAGGCATTTATCACACAAGCCTAGTGATATGAGTTGGGTATCCAGAATCCATGTAAAGTGGAAGGAAAGAACCAGCTACCAACTCCACAAATTATCCACTGACCTCACATGCACTGTGGCACACACACACACACACACACACACACACATACACATATACACACACACACACTCTAAGGTATCTGGAAGATAGACTCCAAAGCTAATAATGAAAATAGCCTATTTCGTATATACACATAGCCTGTAATTGTAGGCATTTTTATTATAACTGCATTTTGACCATGATGCATGTCCTGGGGTCAAAGGTAGAATTTTCCACTTGGGGTAGAATTTTCCACTTCTGATGACCTGTCAGCACTTAGATGTTTGATGTTTTGGTGTACTTTGAGTTTCTAGATTAGGCATACTCTACCTCACTCCCATTTCATGGAACATAAAAACAAGATCAAAGAGAACTAATCTTTTCCTTCAGGCATCTAGCAGCTAGCCTAGACTTGGCTCCAATCCACAGCACTCCAGAGCCCAGGTTTTTAGAGGAACAGAATAAATGGTCCAGCATAGAGGTGCCTGGTGCCGAATTCGGACTCAGCTGTCTGGGTTCATCTGTTGGCCGCCTGTTTCGCTAACCGCTGTGTAGTCTCAGACCCATTACCTTCTTTTCCAAGTCTGCCTTCCCTATCTGTAAAAAGGAGCNTAATGACAATTGTACCAGTCTCATAGGGTTCTTGGGAACATTATATGTGATCGTGAATATAAAACACTTCGCATGAGACCTGGAATGGAAAATGTGTTCAGTAACGTGAGTGAGAATTCCTATTACACTTTCCATTCCAGACACTGACTTTCAGGTGGGGGCCCTGAGTCACTGTGGCTTAGGGGTACAGCCAGATAGCTCCTTAAAGCACAGTTTCCCTCTCCCTCTCCCCTCTGAGAAACCTCTGTGTGGGGCATGGACTCACATAAAGAACCAGACAGGCAGGGACAATGCCTTCCAGCTCCTGGAGAGGGGCCTGCGGCTCTAGCATGCAAGAGAGTAGGAGGATGCATCTGGGCCCACAGTGGAGGCTAGCCTGGCCCAATGCCTCAAGCTCAGTTGGCAGTAACCACACAGCCAGGAAGCCCCAGTCCCATGCCATCACAGGCACTGGCAGCAACAGAAGACGGGACAGGCTCATCTCAGGCAGATGGTGAGCAGGTGGTGGTGGCAGTGGGAGAGTTCCCATGATCACCCTGGCCTGGCATGCACCCAAGTCACTGAACCCATGGCTCAAAAATATATGCAGCAGACACCTCCCCAGGCCTGGTGCTACTAGGTGCTGCAACATGCAGCTTGTGTGTCCCCAGAAAGTACAGGATCTATGTCCCAAGTATAGGATCCTAGCCCCAAGAGAGAAGCAGGAGTCATGGAGCCAAGAGGATCTCTAGGATGTTAGGTCTGTGCCTACAGTCTGTACCTTGGGGTCACCTACTCAGAGCCTTTGTCCTCATTTTTTCCTTCTACCTGGCATGTTCATCCCCACCTGCCACACACTGGCTCCTTCTCAAGTCATACCTACCCTAAAGAGGAACCTGGTCCAAAGGAACTCTGCCTCACTCCAAACCATTGCAGTTCTCAGCCTGGCCTGGCCTCNGACTTGGGAGCAAATGCAGGCACCTAAGCTCCACTGCAGACCAACCAATCAAGGAGGAACTGGGNTGGGATGTCACTTCACAGACTACAGGCCTACAGGTTATACCTCAGTTCTCCCTGCTCAGGTTATGGATTCTATTTAAACCTCAGTGAAACAAATAGCAATACCATCTGTTAGCTTCTCCAGAATGCCTACTGTGTGCCAAGGATGTTACATAATGCACAATGCTTCCTTCTGTGAAAGCTCCCATGTAATTTTCCTAGCAGCCTTGTCAGAGGTTAAAGGGCTTGTGCCCACCATCAGCCAGGAAGAGGTGGAGCTGGAAACCATGCTCACCTGGACCCCCAACCCATACTCATGCCCCACAGTGTAGGACAGAGAAGCCTGTGAACTCCAAAAATAGGTCACGCTGCAGCCTGAACTCTGCACTCTCAGCATTCCTGCCCCTTCTCATGAGCAGTGACCAGAGGCAATGACCCCCTTTGTCTTGTGCTGACCTCCGCATGTCCATCTCAGTTTCATCCCAGAGGCCATTGGGAAGTCCTTGGGGTCTCCTGGGTCATAGCAGCCATCAAAGGCCACACTCACCAGATGCTTTTCCTCCCCTCTGTTCCTCAGGGCAAGGACTGCACCGTGCCCATCAACACCTGCGTCCAGAACCCCTGTCAGCACGGAGGTACCTGCCACCTGAGTGAGAACCACAAAGATGGGTTCAGGTAATAGCTCAGCCCTGACCTTCCCTCTTCTCAGAGAGCTTCTGGGTTAGACTCCTGTACAGGGATGATGTCAGTGGGGGAAGCGTTATCCCTGCTCTATACAGGAGGAAACTGAGGCATCAAAGGATAAGGCCTCTCTCAGAGATGCAAAATATTATCAAATATTATGCACAAAAATACAGGGATTTTTTTTTAATGCCAGGCGGTGGTGGCGCACGCCTTTAATCCCAGCACTCGGGAAGCAGAGGCAGGNGGATCTCTGTGAGTTCGAGGCCAGCCTCGGCTACCAAGTGAGTTCCAGGAAAGGTGCCAAAGCTACACAGAGAAACCTTGTCTCGAAAAAACCAAAAACCAAAAAACAAAAAAAAAACAGGGATTTGAATTTAAGTGCTAGCCTCCACTCTCTGAGCCTTGAGGTCTCCAAGGGAGGCTGTGGATGCTGCTAAAGTGAGAGGAAAGGACACTGGCCAAGAAACCCACTCTGCTGGTGGTCCCACTGTCCCTTCCTATGTCACAAATAGCAGGGACTACTGCTGTCACATTCTGTGTGCCAGGTGGCAACTGCTCTTATGTTATCTCTCCTGAACCTTCTTACACCTTTATTGGGGGATGGGGGAGTTCGATCTACATTGAGCAGAGAGGAAACTGAGGCACAAAGACTAATGGTCACATGTCCTGGCTCTGGTTCCCGGCTCTTCTAATCATGCTTCTAGTCCTTCCTTACTAGGCGGTAACTCCTAGGCATGGGATGGTGCCTCTGGCCCATCTGTCTCCCAGCAGCTTTCAGGTGTGCTGTTTCCCCAGCAGGGGAGATCACTGGGAAGGGGCTCCCACAGCACAGCGGGCTGGGCAGCAGCCCCTTTACCATGAAGATGGGACCCTGGTGCCAGGCAGGCTCTGGGCAATGTCAGAGCTCCAANTGCACACAATTAACTCTCCAAAGCCCTCCAGCCGAGGCTGCTGTGTGGTCTGGGGAAGAAATCTCCAGAGAGCCCAGCTGGCCCATGCATCCTCCTGCCAAGCCAGCCCCACCCAACCATGACTCCTGAAAAGTAGAACTCAGGCACTATTCCTGCCCCTGCCTGGAGTCAGCCAAACCAACCACTTCCTGTTCACCAAGAACAGAAGAGGAGGTGACCATGGTGGCCCCCGCTAGGAAGTGTACTTCTAGGGCTGAAAGTGGGTGCTGCCCCACTCAAGCCTGAGACAGACAGGGTCCTGTGGTGGGGCAGAGATTCCCTGAGGGTGATTGTTCATCAGGGTCCCNCTTCACCCTCGATCTTGGACGATTTTCATGGGAACTGGAAACTTAACTATGGAAGACAGAATGCCCGGGTCTACAGGACTAGGGAAATGGGGCGGAAGGTTTGGGCAGGGGCAGATGTAGGGGATGACATGTCCNTGTGTGCTCCCNGGAGGAGCCATCTTCTGCTGCAGTATTGCGCTGCGGCAGGCAGACAGGCAGAGACACAGTAGGGGGTTTATGAAGAAGAGCTCCACAGCCCTCTTCAATCCTGGAGTCAGTTTCCCAGCTACCCAGGGAGGCTTAAAACAATGGAAACATTTTCTACGGTTCTGGAGGATTGACACCCAACACCTAAGTGTGTGCAGGATGCGGCTCTTCCTAAAACCAGTGGGAGGGGACATCACCCATCTAGCCCTGGATTCTGCTTTACTGGAAATCTTGGGCATTCTTTGGCTTATAGCTGCATCATTCTCGCTTCTATCTGCATTGTCACAGGGCACCAGGGCTATGCCTGTCTCCCCATCCTCTTACAAGGATGCCATATTGGATTAGGGATCGGCCCTCCTATGACTTCAACTCACCATCATAGCTGTATCAGCCCCATTTCCAAATAAGGTCACATCCAAGGTCCAGAGGGTTAATGCTTCATCCTACTATTTTTAGAGGACCACAGCTCAACATACAACACCTCTAAAGTGGCAGAATCCCAGAAGCATCACCTGCCCTCTCCACTCAGGTGCCACTGTGCCTTGCTGCATTGCCTGCTCACCAAATGAGCAAAAGCCGGGCCTGAAGATGTAGCTTGGCTGCAAAGCATTTCTGCAAAAATTGTAAAACAAGCCAGTAAATAAATTAGATAGATAGACAGACAGGTAGACAGACAGATAACTAGATAAAGGGCCACAGGACTAACCATACAGGAGAACAAAAAGGAAGATGAGCCTCAAAATTTGAACAAAGTTCTCACTGCTAGCTAACAGCTCCTGGAGTTGCCCTGGCCAGGGCTTCTCAAATTATTCCACTCATGACCCCTTTTTGCCCTGAATATTTTTATTCAACCCTAGCTATAAAAGTNTGTGAGCAAGTCAGGACTAGAAAGATGACTCAGTGGTTATGCACACTGGCTACTCTTCCAGAGGGCCTAGGTTTGACTCCTAGCAGTCTTATGGTAGTGCACAACAGTCTGTAACTCCTGTTCCAGTGATCTGGCATCCTCTTTGGGTGTCCATGGGTACTGCATGCACAAGGTGCACAAACATACATACAGGTAAAATAACCATACACATAAAATATTTTTAAATTTAAAGTATATGAAAAAATCATATACTTTTATACCCAGGGTATAAAAAAGTTATAAATTTATTTTTAAACAATTCCTAGGAGTATGTGTATATATTATATATTATTAATATATATATTCACTATTAAAGACAAAGGCAAATTTGTATACTAATAAGATTAATTAAATATTGGCTAAATATTTGATATTGTAGAACATAGAGCACCTTCAGTGTGTTTTTAGAATTGATAGATATTTTTNTTTTAAAATCACCAACTCTTAGAATAGCACTTTGCATAAAGACGTGGTACAAAATGGCAGAAGTATATTTAGGACTATTTCAGAAATTGTTGGAAATTCTATACTCAACCCAAGCCAAAATCCATTTAACAACTTTTTATGACACTCGTCAGCAACTTCAGTAGCATTTTTAGAGTATTATTTATTCCTTGACAATTTCAAACGTGTACAATGTATCTTGATCATATCCAACCCAAATAACCCCCTCCTACTCTGCCCAGATCTCTGCTAATACATCTGCCTTCTACCTTCAAGTCCTATGTTTTTAATAACCCACTGGGCCCAATTAGTACTACCTGCATGTGCATGGGTGTTGAGCCATCCACCAGAGCATGGGCAGCCTACCAACAGCTATACCACAGAAAAAAAATGACCCTACCCCAGCACCATCAGTTGTCCATAGCTCCTCAAGTAGGAATGTGTCCTCTCCCAGCCATGTTGGAATGATGACTGGCCTGATCTTGTACAGGTCCTGTGTAGGTAGCCATAACTGCTGTAAGTTCACGAGTGCAACAGCATGTCATTCCAGAAAGACGGTGTTTCACGGAACTCCTTACCATCCTCCATATCTTACATTCTTTCCACCTCCCCTTCCTTGATGTCCCTTGATGAGCCTTAGGGACAAGTTGATGTAAATGTCCCATTTGGGGCTGAATACTCAACTATCACTTATCCTCTGCACTTTGACCACCCAAGTTTGATGGTAGCTCTAATCTATGGGTATAAACAAATATTTAGAGGCATTTGAAAACATGCCCACCTAGGAAAACAACAGTAGCAGGTTCCCACCTTGAACCTATGACCTCCTGAACCATGGGCTTTTAACCAGTAGCACAGTGTCAGGCAGGTNTTCCCTCCCACAAAGCAGACTTCAAATCCAATCAGACTGTTAGGTTACACNCACCCCTAACAGTCATGTCACTAGTGCACCTGGGTTACATCTTGCCTAGATCAATATTGTAGCAGGCAGGNTCTACCACGGGGTAATCCCATGAAGGATATTTTTCTCCCTCGGCATCCTGAATAGAACTTTCTTGAATTATGAAAACTAGTCAACAGGGAGAAAGTTCCTCAGTCACTTCTAGCTTGATTTCCCTATATCCTACAACCAAAGTGTCAAACGGCAATTTTTAAAATGAAACATTCGAATACAGTACAATCCAAAGATATACCAAACGGATGAGGAGTGGTGATAGGAAAATATGAAAAAAATCCTTACTATTTTAGTTTTAAAACCTATTAATGTTCACNTTTTCTGCGTCCAAACCATTTTGTTTCCATCACAGCAGAAAACTGCTTGTGTACAGTAAAAACACTGCAATTCATAACANACAAAAGTCCCCAATCTGTGCAGAGGTGTTTCGGGCACTTTGATATGACAGCATGCACTGTGCAAAGTGCACATGTTTGCTCAGAAGCCAAGCTGCAGAGAAGTCATGTGATGTGGCACCAGCAAGCACTGCCAAAAACACCTGGGATTCATTATGCATTTGATTTTTTAATTAAATTTTGGACCATGTTTGTTCAGAAACCTTTTACTGTTGCCAGAATTTTCACAAGCCCTACATTCAGTTACAGGATCCCATATGGGGTCACAGTCCGCCATTTGAACANCTTCGTCTTTGAGAGCCCCATCAAGGTGCCTGATAAGGACAGGAGAGACTTTGACATCCTCTCACCCTTTCCAGCCATTAGCAACACCTACTCTGTTGACCAGCCATCATGTCCATTGTCCTTGCCAGGCAATCCCAAGACCCCCAGAAAGTCCAAGGAATTGTTTTCAGGGAGGGGAGAAACTAACAGTTGCCACCCTTGTTTATGATTGCTGAGTACCTGCCCCCATGTGGCTATAAAGAAATGATGCCCTGGGTCTGTAACAGAAAGGGGGACTAAGGATCATTTTGCCCTGCTATTCATGAGCTCAGTCCTCAAACATCCTTGGACTTTTGTAGAAAATAGGATATGGTTTTCAGNTTGTAAGGAAATGAGTAAAGTAGGATTCTGGGGCTATGAAGTTTGCTTTCTCTTAGTTTAGTTTACTTTTTAATCTATATCTAAAGTCAGAGCAGTCTCGAAGTAGAGGCCTGGACTTCCGGTCTAAAGCTGGAACCACTTCATGGATGGACATAACTCCTTGACCAGAACTTGGGCCCTGAAAGAGGGAACTTCACAGAAGCACTTCATCAGACNCTAGCTCCCTCCCACCCCTCAGCACTTCCTAACCCCTGGCTTCTTCACCGCTGCCCAGGCTTTGTCTGTGCTCATTTAACTTTGCATGCCCACTCCTATGAGCAAGGTTTGGCAGGGATNGGGTGGGAAAGGAATCGTGAACAGAGTACCACAGCAGAGGCAAATGAAGGAAGTGCACCTGCTGACTGATGGCCTTTGAGATAAGCTCACAGANGGTCCTCGGTCTTGGCAAGAGAGGAGACTCCCACTCCATCTCCTCAGAGGCTGGGGTGGCGGGACATGGCAGAAATAGCAGTAGGGGAGATGGTGGCAGTGGTTTTGGGGTAGAACTAAGTATACTGAGTGATTTCTCTTTTGTTGTGGGTCCCTCCTCTTGTTTTGCTTGCANATATAACATCATTAAATCTTATGAATACACAAGGTCAGACATCTAGAAAGTGCCAGACCAGAATGCATTCCCTAGAGGCCTAGTCGCAGAGCTGTGACCTTGACCAAGATGCCCGATTTACCCCTCAACATAGAAAGTCTGCCTTAGAATGAAACATTCTGGCGAGTGCTTTTCTGCCCCTCTCTGTCTGCTCCATAGAGGAGCCAAAGGAAAGGGGAATTCAAATACAGCTACAGGGATTTAAGCCATTTCCAGGAAACCACTGTGGGGAAGGGTAGAGGCCTTGCTGGTGTAAAGCAAGGTAGGGGGCCAGAANATTGCCTGGAAATGAGTAGCTAGACAAAAAGACCTTGTAGGTTCCTAAGTGTCTTCCTACTTGGGTCCCCAAGACCTCNGTGTCCACTATGCTGTCTTAGACCTCCAGCCACAAGAGAGACCTGATGATTGTGCTTTCTGCTCCCTCACCTTCCTGCCTTCCTCTAAAACCTGCCCTGTTCCCTGACCCTGGAATCCCCCCCTCTCTATACATACATCCCTAAAGCTGCTCCTGCCCACTGGGCTTTGAGGGACAACGGTGTGAGATCAACCCAGATGACTGTGAGGACAACGACTGTGAAAACAATGCCACCTGCGTGGATGGGATCAACAACTATGCATGTGTGTGCCCACCTAACTACACAGGTAAGGATATAGAGGGATGCGCTCAGGCCGGTGTATTCGTGGGGTGGAGTGGGGTTGAGGATGTCACTAAGAGGGTACAGTTTTCTTAGTGATATCCTGGAAGGAGAAGGNACCCCACCTCCTCTCTGTATTGAGACTGAGACACCAAGACTAAGAGACCCTTCCCAGTACCCTCTCTGTTGTTTTTCCCTCTCCCCCATCTGCACCAGCCCAAGCAAACCCCTAGCTCCTCCCCACTTTGGGACATACTCATGAGGCTCTTCCACCTGCCCTGCAACGCTTATGGCCACACCCCTTCCCTTGGGAACCCCATGTGTTTGAGGCTGGGCAGAGAGGTGCTTTCACCGGTGGAGCTTTGTTTAGTTCTGGAAATCTGTCTTCCACGCACTCTTCTAGGAGCTGGGAATGCAAAACTGAGCAAGACCCAGTTCTTTCTCAAGAGAGGCTTAAGGTCAGCCCAAGAAACATGAGCTTCAGTGGGAGCGAAAAGCCTGGGGGGGGGGGATTGTGAGACCGCAGTGGAGAACTTACCTGTCTGGCAGATACACAGAAGGCTCCCATGGGAAAAATTCCCCAGGAATGTCTTCCCACCCACCCACCACCAAAGCCCAACACCTCTGTTTCCTACATCCACAAATCTTCATGAGGATATTTAAATACTCATTTTGCTTGGGAAGCAAAATGTCACCAACTGAGGCAAGCAGCCTGCTGTGTGGTGACATCAACCTGAAGTGGTATATCCCAGGCTGCACTTCCATGAATTCTTNGAAAAATGGACCCATAGAATTTAACTCCGTGGCTTTAGAAAACAGTAATAATTATAAAAACCTGGAAAACACTGCATATAATAATAGCCATCTTCTTGGAGCTGTGACCCAAACTAACATGGTGAAGTTGTGAACATTCCTGCTTTAAGGGATGCTGTTTGTGTCCATCCCCAGTGAATTTGGTCTCCACAATGTCTTCTTGCCCCATTGTTACCCACACAATACCATTACAGACCTAGACATACTGTGTTATAAGTAACATCATTTGGAAATCCAAACCTAAGACAAGGAGAAAATGGTACTCCTTGGGGGCTCCCAGGCCTTAGTCCATGGAGCCCGGCTCTTCTGTGAAGTGGAGCAGGAGCAGGGGAAGTACAGGTGGTATATGGAAGCAGTAGTCATGCCTGCAGAGGTAGAAGTACAGAAACTCTCTCTGCCCCTCAGAGACTTTACTGTCATGCCCTCAGCTCAAGAGCCACGGATTCCCAAGAACAACTTTGGAACTTCTGACCTAGGCCAAGGCCAGTGGGAAAGACCATCTACTCTCTTAGCTCCAAGCTTCCTGGATGCAGACAAGCCCTTGTGCTGGGAGCATGTGCAGGGGAACCTCCCCACCTCTCATTCTGAGAGCATAGGGATAACCAAGAATTGGCATTGGCAACAGGCAGCCGTTATTGGACACTTAACATTAAGTCTATGGTACAGCTCAGGGCTTCTGCCTACCTAAAACAAGAGGAAGCCCTCTACAGCATTAAATCTTTGTTCCAAAAGACTATGCTCAGTGCCAAAATAGAATCACAATGCCAGCAGCTAAGGAGAGGGTAGAGAGGCTCAAANTGGCAGAGACAGACTTTTAAAAAAATTTCCAGCATGTAGATGGGCATAGAGNCAGGGAGCTGAGATATGTCCTCTANCCCATGCAGCCCTGCCTGATGTCTGTGGGTGACCAGGCTACTGCAGATGCATTGCAGTTGCACCTGAGAAGGGAGCATTATGGCTTCTCTGTCTCAAAAAAGCATCTATGTCCTACCCAGACACTTGTCTATGCTCCTGAGTCTGCAGAGGACTAGGAAGTAGAGNAGGCCTCCCAAGAACACAGTGTCTCTCCCTGGGCAAATGTAGAGAGGTACAGTTGGGGTCCAAATCAGGCCAGGTTAGGGGTCAGCCTGTCCCCACCACAGCATAGACTAGTCTCTGAGGCTGTGTCTCATGTAGTCACTGGCCAGCCACCTTCATATTTCCTGTCCCTCTTAGCCTCCTACTTGTTCCTGACTCCAACACCCTGGCCTTCTGGAAAGAGCTTCCAAGATTAGAAGTTTTCCTCNCTTAGATCACTTTCTACCTGGCTTTTTGAAAATAAAACCCAGGCTCAGCAGTTAAAAACACTGGCTGCTCTTTCAGAGGACCTGGGTTCAAGTCCCAACACCCACATGAGGGCTCACAGCCATCTCTAGCTCCAATTCTGTGGGATCTGATGCCCTCTACTGGTCTCTGCGGGTACCAGGCATACATGTGATCACAGACATACATTCAGGCAAAACACCTATACACATAAAAATAAAAACAAAAATTTTAATAATAAAATCCTGGCTTTAAATTCATTCGCTGCTCTGTGATACAGTCCGTCCTCCTCACCCATAACTACATTCCTGACACACATTTTCAGGTGATGCAGGCTTATCAGATCTATCCCACTCACCATCCCTGGGCACTTATGACACATAAGGCATTTTGCAGCGCTGTGAACTTCAAAGATAGTATATCCAGAGATCAGAACTGCAAGCTCCTTTATTTCCTTCTCTGAAACATCCAGCTGGCTTTCTCGACTGCAGCAGATATAACATGCCTGGTCCATTTTCCTAGGAAGCTTCCCCTGGCCTCCTGAGCAAGGTTGTGGGTCCCCATCTTTGTGTCCACAGTTCATTGTCATGGTGGCATTCACAGATCTGAGTGGCAGCTGCCTGCCTATTTGCAGATTCTTTTCACTAAGCCATGGAAGAGGATAATTTGGAAGGTCACTGTTGTATTCCCAGTACCTGGTACAGTGCCTCCCATGTAGAAGATACTCAATAAACAGATGGCAAATAGGGAAAAAATCGATATGAATAAGCATTGTCCAAGGTCAGCATCTAGCCTATGGCTTCAGCTGGAACAGTTCCAGAAAGGTCAAGAAAATTAGCCAGACAGTGCTGAATGTCCAGGAGACTCCAGGGACCTTTTCACTGTCACTCTAGGGAAACTGAGTCAGGAGTCCGGTAAAAAGGATAAACCAAGAAAGAATATAGGGCTCCTGGTGTCTGTGGCCTATGACCTAAAGTAGGACAAGTCTGACCGTGTGGCCCTGGTGACCCCCAATACCCTCCCAGATGTCTAATTTCTCTTCCCCATGATCTCCAGGGGAGCTGTGTGATGAGGTAATTGACTACTGTGTGCCCGAGATGAACCTCTGTCAACATGAGGCCAAGTGCATCTCCCTGGACAAAGGATTCAGGTAAGGCCNGGCCTCATGTTTTGGCATGAAGCCCTNAGGACTCTGCCACCAACAGCCTAGGTTTGAGGCCCTGAGTCAGGTAGTATCAGTCTCCCCCTAGACAGCCTGTCACCCCATCTTTCTCTCCTGTACTCATGTGTGTCCCTGTCTGACCCAGGCCTGGTCATATTTCCACAAGTTGCGTTTATCTTTTACAGTTTCTTCCTTTCTATATTCTTCTGATGATAGATAAAGAGATGGATACATTCCCTCTTCCTCTCCCCCTCCCTCTGCCTTCTCATTCTCTCCTGCCTTCTCCTCTCTTAGCATATCTCTCCTTCCCAGAGCTGAAAAGGAGGGGCCATCCACAGAAGGAACCATCAAAGGCTGATCCACCATCTGAAAGGTGTCTGGTCACCTACCCAATGTGTAGCCTTCCTGGTGGGCCACCTTCACGGTCCTGCTTCCCCCAAGGAAAGTTTGCTAGACTGCACCTGCGGGGGGGGAGGTGGTGGGACCAGGAGTTCTGGCTAAGATGAGCTGCCACTGCCATTGGTGGAGCATTCTCCATCTCCAGCAGCAGAGCCAGGCAGGGGACCACATGAGGAATTCGTAGACTTAGGAAGAGGCAGCCTGAGAGGACCACTCAGTTCTTGAGCCTGAGTGTATACTCCCATATGCTTTTTTTTCTTTCTGTGTGTGTGTGTGCATGGTGAGTGGGTGCACTCACCAACATGGCATGTGTGTGGACCACAGGTTGATGTGGAATGTTAAAAGAGGGTCACTTTCTAAGCCTGAAGTTTGCAGTGTCATGACTGGCTTTTCTGTGGGTTCTGGGGGATCTAAACCCGGATCCTCAGGCTTGCACCCACTGAGCCATCTCCCCAGATTTGTATTATCCTTTTCTGTTGTGATATCCTGGTCCTATTGTTCATCTCCAGGGCAAGGAGAGGTGTGAGGTGTGAGGTGTAAGGCCTCTGGCTTTGGCAGGATAAAGGAAGCCACGGCTGCGCTATGTATCACCCTGATCTCTTCTACCTGTCTGCTCATGCCTCTCTGACATATGCTAGGAAGGAGTTTCAGGAGGTGGGGCCTCCTGAGTACAGCTCCCAGACTCCCAGCACCCCAGGATCCAATATCAACTGAGCCTCTAGTTACTAAATACCAGGCTGTGTACTGCAAGTGGACAAAACTGTCTGAAGTGCAACCTGGAGATAAGAACCATGCAAAATCCACACTTGGACCCAAAGCAGAGAAGCCCAGACTGTCAGGCAAAGGCCTTTCAGTATGCCAGGAAGGGAAATGAGTGGTTACTAGCCCTCAGCTATACAGAATGAGGAGATGAATATCATTCAAGGCCAAGTGGACAGACAGCAAACTAAGAGGGCATGGACTTTGAAAGAACACAGCAGGCTATGGAACTGGTTAGGGGTGGGTGTGGACACAGAGTTAGAGCTGCCAGATTTTTCATAACCCTCTGGTGTTTGTGCTGAAAACCTTACCCTCTGCTATAACCAAGGCCCTTGAGTCNGGGACAATACAGGAAAAGAAGACACCAGCCAAGCTTTGCTTGAGTCATCTTATTTATATGTCATGTCATGTCTCCTAGGAGACAGTATCTCAGGAAGGCTATAAAAGCCAACTCAGTAGTAGTCGTTTTTATATTAAAATGCGTTTAAACAATAAACCATTCTCCCAATGAGGTATTTTATTATTGTGCACCCCTCCCCTCCCATCAGCAAACACCTGATATCCCACAGCAGCCTAGAGGGACATTAATGAGAGAGGGTGTTGCAGTTGGGATAGCCTTTGCTTATCTTTGGAGACACTTTAGTGAGGTCTCAATGTCAGGCAGATCTGCTCAGAGACCCTGAAATTAACAAAGATTTCATTGACTTGTGTACACTGAAAACTCCATGCAGTACCCGGGTCTCATGCTTCCAGTTGAGAGACTGTGGCCCGCACAGCCCATACTCAGTGACACAGACCCAGCTGCCAGGGAACTAAGAGAGAGGAGGGGCTGCAAGTCAACCCAGGTCTGGCTGATTTCTCAGCTAGATCCAGATACTCCAAGTGTCCTTGGCCCTTGGCCACTAGATCCAACGCAGACTTTACATAATATCAACATGGAAGATACAGCAAAATGTTTGGAAACAAAGAGTTAAAGTGGCACCACCTACTGCTTTTGTAATCTGAGAAGTATTATGTAGACCCTACTGTGAGGAGTGAGGTCTTCAAACCAGTACCTCATGGAAATGTCTTAGGAATGAAGTGCCTGGACCCTCCCCCAGGCTCCCTGGGTCAGAGGCTGCATTGTATTTGTGTTTGTTTGTTTGTTTGTTTGTTTGGAGACAGAGTTTCTCTGTGTAGCCCTGGCTGTCCTAGAACTCGCTCCATAGACCAGGCTGGCCTCGAACTCATAGGTCCACCCACCTCTGCCTCCTGAGTGCTGGGATTAAAGGTGTACTCCACCACTGGCCACTGCCTGGTACATTTTTTTTTTAATGGCAAAATCCTTAGGTGTTTCCTTTGCTCGTTAATGTCTAAAAAGGCCATGCCAATAGAAGTCTATAGATAACCTCACATCCAGGCCTCCACCACTGAGTTTAGAAGTGAGAGTAGCTTCCCTACTCATTAGTTGCCTTGAACTTCATGTTTTAAAGGTTGGTTTTTATCCTGTTAAATGTTGGGGAGCTGTTTTTGAGCCTTGGAAAGGGCTGGTTAGTTTCAACGGCTCTCCAGGGCTCTTTTGGATCCAAGTAATGAAACTCAAATGACTACCACAGCTGGGGTTTGGTTTTGGTTTTGGTTTTAATATTTTTTTTAGCTAGTTTACAAAATAATGGGCTTCATTTCAACATTCTCATATACATACATCACTGTGCCTTGTTCCTATTGGTCTTCCCACCCTCTCCAACCCCCTCCTCCAGGCCCAGGTTTACCAGCAGCTAAAGTGTTGAAGCATATCCCAGTGCCTCAGATTTCTAGTTTGTTTCCTTAGAAAATTGGCTGAACCAGCCTTGGTGGCAGAAATTTCTTAAACATTTTTAAAGATTTATTTTTATTTTATGTGTGCAAATACACACACACACACACACACAGAGAGAGAGAGAGAGAGAGAGAGAGAGTCCCTGTTGCCTAAGAAGGCCAGAAAGGGGTATCAGGTACCCTGAAAGTAGAGGTGTAGACTGTTGTGATCTACCATGTGGATTCCTAAGAACCAAACCTAGATCCTCTGTAAAAGCAGCAAGTGCTCTTAACCAATGAACTATCTCTCTAAGTCTGTGCCCCCCAGGTTTTTTTATTTATGTGTATGTGTACATGTGTGTGTGTGTGCAAATTCCTGCAGAGGCCAGAAAAGGGTGTCAGGTCCTACTGGAACTATAGTTACAGGTGGTTGTGAGCTGCCTGATGTGGGTTCTAGGAACTGAACTTGGGGCCTCTATAAGAGCAGCAAGTGCACTTAACTACTGAACCATCTCTCCAGCCCTGGTGACAGACACTTTAACACCAGGACTTGGAGACCCTGATAGAAGAGTCAAGAGTTTGAGGTCATCCTAGGCAGCATGGGAAGTTTGAGGCTAACCTGGCTTTGTCACAGA